>JAKCPI010017282.1:0-44723 GCA_023213315.1 Euborellia annulipes
TTTTTTGACAGTTGTATATTTTGACGCGCCACGAGTTACGTCATTATCATAGAGATCTATCAGGTCACGTGACTTTTTTTTAAGATGTCATGTGACACATCAATTCATCAATTTTTCATTTCAAATCGAAAGAAATATGTCTCAAAACGATTAAACACCAAATAAAAAATGCGTTTATTTACTATTAAAATGTTTAATGTCAAGAAAACTCTCAGTGAGAGCGCGCTTCTTTGAATTTACTACTGGAAATTCTTTCCTACTTTTTTGATACGTTTGTCTTTAGGAGATAACATTCTCTCTATTATATCAATAGTTTGCTACTAATAAAAATTTTTTTTTCAATCAATATAATTGGGATAACAATTTATGTCGAATTATTTTGTTTACAGTGGAATTTTGTGCGCTTAATGAGGCGTGGCTGAGGGCACTGGCATGATTCTGCTCTTCATGCTCGGGGGAATCGCTGGGTTCACTCAATTTCTTCGGCGACCTATCAGACAGGTGAGACTTCGAGTGTTTTTCCATCATCCAGTTCAGTTACACAACGACTTCCAAAATACTTTCATAAATTTTCCGCTGGTCATTTTTTTGCTTGCGTTTTTTTTTTGCACTGCCGCCAGGCAGTCTGCCTCCGCACCAAGAGACCTCGATAAAATATTCAATCATCTAACAAGGGGTTGTTGTTTTTTTTTTGTTTTTTTTTTTTAATTTGCAATCAATCATATCTAAAAATCTGTTGCAACACTGTCAGGCGATATTAACAAATAGTCTCGTTTGAATTAAAGATGCCAGAAAAATTTGCATAATTCGTGACTAAAAAGATTTAATTAAAACGACTTTCTTATTCAAATGAACGGATTAAAAAAATTAAATGAATCACAACAAAAGCTCTGATTATTTTGTTGTTAAACATATGAATTTAATCCGTTTCATTCAAATTACAAAGCATCCTGTTTATCCTAAAAGGATTTCTTCTTTTAAGAAAAAAAAGTATAAACTCAAGGCCCTCGGGCTTGGTGTAGTTGGTAGCGGGCTTGATATAGAAATACCAAGGATCGCGGATTCGGATCCCAGGCATTCCGATGATTTTTATTTAAGCCATTTGGATACCAAATGGCTTAAATATAAATGCCTGGACCTCAATATATATTTTACTAAACACGAATATCGTTATGGCCTAGGCTGCCGAGAAGACTGCGTGTATGTGTGCGTGAATGTGAGTGTGAATAAGAAAAAAGGAAAATATTTCTAAACAAATTTGAAATTATTATCGGAATCCCCGTTTATTTACCCTAAGCGCTTCCGTGCACGAAGACACACACCTCAAACCCAACCGACCTCTTGCCGTAGCCATCTACTTACACCCCGTGAAGTTACATTATTTCCTACCTCTAACTCCTCCACTTGCCTTTATTTCTTGCTAGTGAACTAATTCTTATTTCTAGTTCCTTTTATCCAACCTCTTCTATGCTAAGGAGGATGTCCTGGTTACATTATTTCCTATCTCTAACTCCTCCTTCTGCGTTCGTTTCTAACTAGTGAACTAATCCTTATTTCTGGTTCCATCTTGTTCCTTTTATCCAACCTCTTCTATGCTAGGGAGGATGTCCTTGAGGAGGGACTCCCTCAGCACCAACTCCTTTCGAAGAATACATCACTCTTTATGTCCCTTCCACAGAACGGGATGTCAGAGCAACTCCCTCTCCTCGTAGAGTTGCCTGGGGGCTATTGTGGTGGGATCCAATATTCCAATTCAGGGCGTACTTGATTCATAAAATAAGGAAAGGTGGAATAATTAAATCAGATTTTGCCCTCGGGGCTTGGTGTAGGGGTTAGATGTAACCTCGTATATCAAAGAGTCAGAGTTCGGACCCCAAACAGTCCGATGATTTATCTAAGGCGTATTTTATAAAAGTGATTTGAGATGCAAATGGCTTAAATAGAAATGCCTGGACCCCCAATAGATATTATCATGACTTAACGGTTATCGTCAAAGTCTTATATGGCCTGAGTTGCCGAAAAGACTGTGTGAATGTGTTTGTGAGTGTGAGTGTGAATGAAGAAATATGTGTTTAAAAAATCAAATTTTGACAAAAAAAAAAAAAAAAAAATTAAATTTCTCTCCTGGAATATTTAAAAGGCACCTAGTAGTTGTTGAGGCCATGGTCATTTTTTATCTAGAATCACAAAAGATTTCAAAATTTCATCTAAATTCCAAATTTATGACGAAATATAAATGATCCACTGCCCCAAATCAAGAGTACTTAGATAATTTACTCATTTAGATTAGGAATAATTAGAACAAACTGAAGGTTGATAACGGAATAGCCTAGAATTATATAATTTCTTCCAAGATGATTCCTTTTAGTACATTATTAGCGGGGTACCTATTTTATGATAACCTATCTTACAAATTGGATGAAAATTTCAAGTTTTAGACACTCTAGATGGGATCTCTAACACAAGAGGCGAGATCTTTCTTTACTTACTCTATTTCTCTCTCTCTTTCTTGGAATCTGGTGACCTACTGGATAAGTTCCAGTCGGGTTTCAGGAGTCACCACAGTACACAAACCGCACTCCTTAGGGTGACAGACAGGGTTAAGCTCGCAGTGGATAATAAGAAGATAATGGCCCTGGTGCTTTTTGATATGAAAAAGGCATTTGATACGGTGGATCACGGGTTGCTCCTAAAAGATGGGTTCCATGGGCTTCTCTCAGAGTGTAGTTGCCTGGTTTGCTTCTTATTTATCGGAGAGACAACAGATAGTGGTTGGTTCGAACAGTGAATACTCTGGTGCACTGCCGGTAAATGCTGGGGTGCCGCAGGGAAGTGTATTGGCTCCGCTACTCTTTGCAATATACACCAGTGATTTTCCCAAATTAGATTATTGTGAGTATCAGCTTTATGCTGACGACTTACAAATATTTTCGGAGATTTTTCCCCATGATTACCATAGAGGTATTGAGAGGGTTAATATGGATGTTGAAATCGTTAGTTCTTGGGCAGCTCTTAACGGTCTTCAAATAAATAAAAATAAAACAAAGACCATGATCCTAGGTAGCTCTGTCTATCTAAATAGATTGGAGGATGAGGGTGCTCCGAAGGTAGTGGTGGATGGTCAACCTTTGAATTTCGAAAGGACTCTGACGAACTTGGGAATGGTGTTCAATCCTACATTGAGTTGGAGAGAGCATGTCTCTTATATTTCAAATAGAGTCTTCAGAAATTTGTCTCAATTCAGGAGAAGCGCAGACCTGTTTCCGGTGTCTACTAGGATTCACCTAGTTAAGACGCTTATACTTCCGATATTCGATTATTGTTGTTTGGTTTACCACAACTTGTCTGGTGAGCTGAGCGGAAAATTGGATAGGCTTTTAAATTCTTGCATTAGGTTTATCTTTGATGTCCCTGTTTTCCATCACATCTCGCCTTATTATGAAAAATTGAAATGGCTGAGGCTTAGTGAGAGGCGATCATATTTTCTTGGAATGTTCCTCTATAAGTTATTTAGTAGAAAGGAACCCTCTTATCTCTATGAACTCTTCATATTCAAAGCTAATATTCAAAAGAAGGATCTTAGAAATAGAGGTATTGAGCTACAGATGCCCCTTCATCGTACAACTCTGTATAATAGGTCGTTTGCAGTAAATTCGGTGAGATTCTGGAACTCTATACCCCACGAAATTAAAGATGCATTAACTTTAAACAGCTTTAAATGTCGCCTACAGGAGTACCTCCATGGCCTATAGACCCACAATGTTGTGACAAATGGGATTAAATAATATAAAGTAAAGAAAATATTGTTAAAAAATGTATTTTATAAATTGATTATGTAATGAAAAGTAATAGTGTAAGATGATATAAGGAGAAATATTATGTAAACAAAAAAATGAATTTTATTGAATTGTAATGTTAAATTGTATTATGATATGAGGAGAAAATATTTAAAAATGTATTTTATTTTGGTCGGCTCTTAAGAGAACAAGAAGTTCTCAGAGCCAAATAAAATTCTTTATCTATCTATCTATCTATCTATCTTTCATGGTCGCAACTCGACCGTATACTTTACATTGTTGTTTTCATTTTTGCATAATAAATGCAACCTCCAGCCCTCGGGGCTTGGCGTAGAGGTTAGCGTGCTAACCTCGTATACCAAACGTCTCGGGTTCGGACCCCAGGCAGTCCGATGATTTTATATAAGGCATTTGGGTATCAAATGACTTAAATAAGAATGCCTGGACCCCATATATGGGTGATTCTTTTACAAACCGAACACTTTCTGACCGACATGTTTTTGATTTGGATGAAATTTTTTTACGGGTTCTATAACGAAAAAAAGATAGCCATCCGCGAGGATTTTTCTTTTTTCTTTAATATTTTGGGAAATATCGAGGGTCGAAAATGTTAAAATTTGATGATTTTCTGCTTAGACGCTCACTTTTAAAAATTCATAACTCTGGTTCTATTTGAGCTAGGAAAAAACTTTTTTACCATTTTAAAGCTAAAAGAGTGAACTTTAAGAAAAAAATTGTTCCACCAAAAATTTATTAGAGATTTCACATTGTTATCAACAATTGAAATCTTAAAATCGATTTTTAACAATGGGGCCCCAAATGTATTGCATTTTTATTATAACCATCGCATTCTACGTCGAATCTTATACCGATAACGGTTTTTTAATCGATGGAGAATCAATTAGTACTATTGAAAAAAAATCCCGCCAAGTGCTCTCATGCGGTAAAATGACGTCATATCAAAAAATAAGAAAAAAAAAGTCCGGGGGTATTGAACCACTCTTTCCAAAACTATATTTAGATTTAATGTAGCTTTTATGGTCAAGTAGCTATCCGTTGCACAAGTAGGGCTATTTTCGATATTTTTTTGCCTAAAAAATGATGTTTTTCGAGAAAAAAACTAATTTTGGAGTTAATTACTCGGGATTTTTTTACTTATTCTATTAGAGGTTTTCTTTCTGCACCAAATGCCACCTCATTTAGTCTGATCTGATTAGCCGTTCGGAATCTACAGGGGTTTAAACTTTCAAATTAGAATTTACCGCAGCACGGTAAAATAAAATGGTAGGAAAAAAATAAATGGTGAAATCTTTAGCTGAAAACTCATTCTTTCTAACCGTATATTTCCCATAATTATACCTCTTAAGACAGAAGAGTTATTCAAGCCGATAAACTTTTTCGTGCAAAGATTTTTTTCTTGCCCTAGAGCATGAACGAAAAAGTTTATCGGCTTGAATAACTCCTCTGTCTTAAGAGGTATAATTATGGGAAATATACGGTTAGAAAGAATGAGTTTTCAGCTAAAAATTTCACCATTTATTTTTTCCTACCATTTTATTTTACCGTGCTGCGGTAAATTCTAATTTGAAAGTTTAAACCCCTGTAGATTCCGAACGGCTAATCAGATCAGACTAAATGGGATGTCATTTAGTGCAGAAAGAAAACCTCTAATAGAATAAGTAAAAAAATCCCGAGTAATTAACTCCAAAATTAGTTTTTTCTCGAAAAACCTCATTTTTAGGCAAAAAAATATCGAAAATAGCCCTACTTGTGCAAAGGATAGCTACTTGACCATAAAAGCTACATTAAATCTAAATATAGTTTTAGAAAGAGTGGTTCAATACCCCCGGACTTTTTTTCTTATTTTTGATATGACGTCATTTTACCGCATGAGAGCACTTGGCGGGATTTTTTTTCAATAGTACTAATTGATTCTCCATCGATTAAAAAACCGTTATCGGTATAAAATTCGACGTAGAATGCGATGGTTATAATAAAAATGCAATACATTTGGGGCCCCATTGTTAAAAATCGATTTAAAGATTTCAATTGTTGATAACAATGTGAAATCTTTAATAAATTTTGGTGGAACAATTTTTTTCTTAAAGTTCACTCTTTTAGCTTTAAAATGGTAAAAAAAAGTTTTTTCCTAGCTCAAATAGAACCAGAGTTATGAATTTTTAAAAGTGAGCGTCTAAGCAGAAAATCATCAAATTTTAACATTTTCGACCCTCGATATTTCCCAAAATATTAAAGAAAAAAGAAAATCCTCGCGGATGGCTATCTTTTTTTCGTTATAGAACCCGTAAAAAAAATTTCATCCAAATCAAAAACATGTCGGTCAGAAAGTGTTCGGTTTGTAAAAGAATCACCCATATGTACATTTATCAATAACGGATATCGTAAAAAGTCTTATATGGCCTGAGTTGCCGAAAAGACTGTGAATTGTGTGTGAATGAGAAAAAAAGTGTGAGTGTTAAAAAAAAAAAAAAATGCAACCTACAACACAGCAACAAACTCTCTTCTTCCATCATTAAGAAATTTAATAATTTAATATTAATCTCGAAGCACATTTAAGATAAAATTTTTTGGAATCCTATGATAAAATTCTTAAGTAATTAATCGAAAAATTCATTAGAGATTTGGGTCATTTAGGATGCCTATCTGCCAAAAAGTGAGTCTTAAATATCTACTATTTTCAAAGCACTACCTTCTCTAACCTATATAACTATGTGTGATAAAATTAGTTTTCGAGATTTTGATGGAAATACACGTTTTGAGGGTCCCTGAACAAAATATCTCAAAAAGGAAAAGAGCTAGGAGGTTGAACTCTGATATTTAAGCTAGGCACCCTCCTGGAACTTGACATGCTTTTTAACAAAATTGACCAAAGAGTACTAGCACTGTACAGAATAATTCCGTTTTTTTTTCCGATTTTTTCAAAATTCGCTGCAACGATTTTGTTTAAAATTCATAAATGAACTATTGATTTTTTTTTTGCTCTTTAAAAAGTATATCAGTGAAATTTTTCGTGAAAATTGTTTGAAGTACACTTTACTGATGTAATTTTTCAGATTTTTCAAAATCCCGGCTCTTCCTTCCATAGACCCAATGTTAAATCCCCATATGAGAATTTGCATATTAATTTCGAAAAGGGATTTCAAATTCAAAAGGGATGTCCCTTAACTTTTAAAAAATTTTTCCAATTCTTATGAAATTTTGTATTTATTTAAGATTCTCTATTGTGTATAAAATATGAGATTAAAATTTTGAAAAATCTAAATATATCTCGACACAAAGAAATCCGGTGTGACAGCAGTTGTGTGCTGTGCGGTCAGTGACATCAGATTTTTTCCTAATTGTTATATTTACTTGTGCTTTGATCTCAAATGAATTAGGCCTCAGTTGTTTATAATTAATTCACGCTCGTGTAATTCATTAAAGAATAGTGAAGAGTAAATGTATTAATGAGGACAAATGTGCACAAGGACATTCCCTTATTATGATGAAATAGTTCAAATGATTTTATCAAACATCCGAAATAGATATATGTTAAATGGTGATCAACAGAAAAAAAAAAAAAAAACATGTGACTAATTTATTTAGTTGAAAAATTGATAGACATAATCGCGAACAAAACAAGAGAGATAATAGAGTAGAGAAGTCTTTAACTGCAAATTTATGATAATCCAGATGAGAGAATATTTATTTATTTTCAATAATTAATTAATTACTTTTTTTTTTTTAGTCATTTAAATTTTGCTTAAACAAAAAACTGCTGCAAAGACTTTGATTAATTATTTTGTTTTAATATTTTCTATTATATAATATATGTATGATTAGAAATGACGTAAACATAATAATAATAAAAAATAATAATTATGAAAGAAACTAATCCAAGTTCTTGGCCTTATTTCTGATTTCAAAGAGACAATAAATATCTCGTGATAGTGCAATAATTAAATCCCCGATGAACGGGATTCGCTAAATAAATCAAATTCGGGACTGGAATTTTGAATCATATCGTCTACGAAGCTTTTGAACGAAATCGGCCAAAGAGTACTAATGCACTTTTTCAGTTTTTTTTTAATTTTCTCAAAATTCGCTCCAAAGATTTTGAATCAAATTCAAAATTCAATTATTTTTTAGATGCTCTTTAAAATGTATATTCTCATTTTGCCATTGAAATCTTCTGAAGACTCCTGTACTCCATAAAAAAGATAGGAGAATTGGTTGCCATGGTAACAAAATATAGGCCTAAATATTTTCCCATACTTTTTTTTTTTAATCACTCACACTTTTTTCTCATTCACACTCAAATTCACACAGTCTCTTCGGCAACTTGGGCCATTTAAGACTTTGACGATAACCGTTATATTAATATATATATATTTGGGGTCCAGGCATTTCTATTTAAGCCATTTGGTATCCAAATGCCTTAAATAAAATCATCGGACTACCTGGGTTCCGAACCCGCGACGTTCGGTATAGAAGGTAGGCACAGCGGCGTAACTAGCCTTTGAGGGCGGAGGGGGCGAAGCCTAACAAGGGCGTCGTTTTTTAAGTTGTAATATAATTTAAAAGAAAACTATCCGTGTTTTTAAAGAATCTATGGAAAGAATATGATAAAATCACCGTCCCTGGGCTATATTTTAGATGCCTTAAGGGCGCGCCTATGTCGGTATAGAGGGGCGCCAAAGGCCTGATGCGCCTGGGGCGGAGGGGGCGAGCACCCCCCCCCCCCCTTCGCCCCCACTTAATTACGCTACTGGGTAGGCACGCTACCAACTACTCCAAGCCCCGTGGGCTTTTACCATACTTATAAATTTTACATCTTGAATTCTAATATATCGGAGGAAAACTAAATATATGTCGACACAAAAAAATCTGGTGTAACAAGCACAGGACAACTTTCTAATAGCGAAGGTAAGAGAAAGTTGTGTGCTGTGCAACTATCACACCAGATTTTTCTAAAATGCCTTTCCGAAAATTTATTATTTCTTTTGAAAATCAATCCTGTCGACGAAAGATTTTCTCTTTCTCACCGCCTTACATTGCTTACGAACGCCACCACCTCTTTTCCAAAGCGGAATTTGCTTAGTCCTCCCGAATAATCGATCTTTCGAATATTGTACTTTACTATTTACCTATTTTTACTCTCCTTATCTCTTAAATTTTCTTTTTCAAATCCTTATTTGATTTTTAAAGACGAAATCCACTTATTGGATTCCGATAAATAGACTGCTTTTAGAAAAAACCAAAGATCCTTTTACATAACTAGATAATTTATAGTAATTTTGATTTTTTTTTTTTTTTTTTCTTATGTATGAGCCTAAAGTCCATTTTTATTAGAATCACGAGACCAAAAGATTTATCTCCTGAATGTTTTTTCTTCTCGATTCATATGTTTATAAATGAAATAATCTCTGAGCTTTTTAGATAATACTTGAAGAAATAACATATTTTTATTGTATTATGATTTTAAATTAAACTAGCCGGGCCGACCGCCTTCGGCGGGCTTCGCGCCTAGCCGGGGGCCTCCATAGAAGGTCCTCTTTAAGCATAAAAAATTTAGTTTCAAATTAATTTAATGTGTTATGGCTGTGGAGATTTATTCAGGAAACCGAAAGAACTTTGCAGCCAAAAGATTAAATAAAAAAATCTTTTATTTAATTTTTACTTGCCGACGTTTCGGTCGTCTGTGTCATGACCTTCATCAGGGCAAATAATTGTCAACAATACACGATCTTAGGTATTTTGATGTATAACATTGAATCCAAGACCCCAAGCAAGTAAATGATAATTTTTTGTTTGATTTATTATAAGGACATTTGAAAATTGCATTCATGGAATGCTCAGCTGTTTTGTCATATTGGATGGGAGGAGTTAAGGATTTGCAAAACATCTGTTGATTGTACTGAGGATGATTCTATGTCACTGGAATCGAAATATTTATAAATAAACAGATATAACACAAAAGTATTTATTTTTGGCGGATATCCTTATAATAAAATCAAATGATAATTTATATACATATAAAAATTTAAAAAAAGAAATTGTATGTGATTACAGTAAACATCAAAATACCTAAGATCGTGTATTGTTGACAATTATTTGCCCTGATGAAGGTCGTGACAGACGACCGAAACGTCGGCAAGTAAAAATTAAATAAAAGATTTTTTTTATTTAATCTCCTGGCTGCAAGGTTCCTTTCGGCTTCCTGGTTTAGTTTCAAAATTCCAATGAGAAGTTGCCCAAATAGAGCGTGACAGACGGACATTATATGCGAATTATAAATATATATAGATTTAAAAAAAGTGTCTATTAGGCTGAACGCACATCAAAAACATTTTGTCCAAGAGCAAAACACTTTGCCACACCGATCGAGCAAAACGCTCAATTGCAAAACATTTTGTTCAATGATATCGAATCATGCTCAATTGTGTTTTGCCTCCTTGGTGTGCGTTGAACAATCGAAAAGCATTGAAAAAACAGTTTTAGGCACGTTTTGTGGTGTGCATTCAGCCTTAATAGACATACTGTACATCACCAAATTTTTGTGTTCTTATGACGAATTTTATTTTAAATTCCAAATCGCTGTTTGTGGGCGACATCGCTTCCACTTTTCGGAATTTTAGAAACAATACGTTTCTAGATCTCAAGGAATATAATAGCCTCTTGTGCTAGGCGACATAGGTTCGCTCCCTGTCCAGAAATTTGCCCTGACCTTTAACAAATGAGGTCAATAGTTCTTTCGTTTGAAGAATTTTCTTTATCTAAATATTATTTAAACTTATTTAATGATTCAATTAAAATGTTCTAATCTCTTATCGAGGCCTTTGACTCTTTTGTCCTATTTTCATATAAAATTAGAATAAATTAAAGTTCAAATTTTCATTCGCAGGTGAAATTTAAACAAATGATCAATTGATAATTCCCTTGAAAAGTTTAAATTTGTTTTCTGATTATTAGTAATTTTAAAATTACTGAAATTGGCAGTAATATTTATTTATTTATTTTTGATAAACTCAAATTCGATAAAAAATCGCTTTATTTCATTTTTCTCTACAGTTCTCTATTTTAATCTCTAGGCCTATAATCATATTCTGTTTGATCGTCGCAAAATTTTTTTAATTTTTATTTTCTATAATAATTGCGAGACGTTTTTAATAATTAAAGCCTAATTACAAACAAACTGTAAATTTGTTAGCTGGAATACTAATTGTAGTGCATAAACCTGCCATTCTAAAGTTTCGCTCCGAAATTATAACTAAAGCTGGGCGAACACGGTCGATTTTTAGTCGAGCGATAGTTTAGTCGATGGACATAAATACATTAAAAAATCGAGTTGACCTGCAGTTGTCGTGTGCCCACCTACATCCTATGGAGTACAACAGTAAAGTGGTCTGTTTTGGCCAAAATGCACTTTTTTAATTTCCCACCGATTGACTCGCCATCATTTCACTTGCTCGCGTTTGTCGAATCCCCTTTTCTTTGTCTATGCCGCGAATAAGGAAGCCATTCTCTTTCTCTTTCGACTTCCGGCGCATCGTCTCGCATCTTCAATTTAGGAGAATTATTTCTTTTATTTTTGAGTTTTCTTCTTCTGGATTTGGTCCAGCAGGGAAGAATATCCGTATCTAAGGAGATACAATTTATTTTTAATTAAAGAAAACCCTAAAGAGGGTAAGTTTGTTCCGATTGATATTTTCTTAATTCATTGTGAATTAAATTAATTATTTTCCCCTTGTTTCAGGTTTTTTTTTTTGTATTCAATTTTCTTTAAATATACTTTTTTTATTCCGTTTTCAATACGGTTTTGATCCGCCTGTTTCCCTCCATTCGTTGGAAAAACTATATTTGAATATCCAGAGTTGGGAGATTTTCACGTGCATGTTATCTCTAAATATGAATAGGAAAAAATCGAATTCAACAAATACATTTTTATAATATTTATTTAGCTGATGTTTTTTTCTCAAACTGGCTGTATATTTGTTTTTTTGTTCATTTTAAACTTATTTCAAGTGAAGTTGTTGTGTAAGAAAATCCGGATTACGCAAAGTGATTATAATTTTTTTTTTAAAGTTCATTTGGCATTTTTAAGTGGATTGGATTGATGATAAATACTTATGCTAATGTCTATTTATTTATTCAAGGATTTTTTATTTATTAAATGATTGTCATTGTAATTTTAAGTTTTTTTTTCTGACTGACAGTTTGATTCGGAAAAACCGTTATGTGTTCCATTTTGTGTGCGAATTTTAATTATAACATGTAGCTTATTGCAAATATGAAACATGAACATTAGAGATGCAATTTATTTGGGTTACATCGATAAATCTTAGAAACATAGAATAATGAAAAAAAGTTTATTTGTTGTAATGAGTGAAGATAGACAGCCAGCAAATAATGGAACATTTTCATAACCAATGCCCCTAGTGACTTTAACTAAAGTTGGCATCTCTGACTAGCAAATAGAATAGAAATTGCAGCTAATCATACAGTCATTGTTATTTGTATTCTTAAAATGTCTGCTAAAATAAAAATCAAATAACTTACCCCCTTGGATAAGAATTTCACAAAAGAAGAATTATCTAAAATTAATATAAAATGCAAATATAATAGAATGTAAAAATTCTGGCCAGTTGATAAGATCAAATTTCAATTAGTAATATTAAAAGCAAACTTGAAAAGAAAGACATTTTTTGTAAGTAGTTTATTATTATTTGGTTTAAAATGATGAAAATGGTCCAATTTGCAATAAATTTACAATATAGCCTATATAGAGGACTATCTATAAATAGCGTTTCGAGAACAATTCGCTCAAATTTATTAAACCATCGGTTGACCCATACAAAAAGAAAAACTAATTTATAGATCACACTCTATTTGGTATCATTTCCTAAGTCCTTTGACTTATCGTATACACCGGAGCAAATACAAACAAAATTATTTATTTAGCATTCAATATGTGAAAATAAAGATTTATACAATAGGTAACAGTAGCAGGCAGCCAGGATATCAGTCTCCACTGTTTAGGAGAGGAGGGGATTCACGATTTTCCCCTCTGTCCTGATTGATATCCAGGCTGCCTGCTCCTGTTACCTATTGTTTTAATACAACAGCCCACACTCAATAACGTATTTATATTCTTAATTGCAGATTCGGACGACGGCCGGTGTTTTTTGTCGCGTTAGTGCTGCAGGTGTTGGGCGGACTTTCGGCGGCTTTGGCACCTGAATACATCACCTTCATCATGGCACGGATGGTAGTCGGCGCTACGGCTCCCGGAGTCTCTCTTGTCGCATATGTCATAGGTAGGGTTGTCTCCTTTCTTTTTATTTATTTATCCTTTTAAACAAACAACTGGCGAATCTTTTAAACTCCTTCAAAAACGTCCAAGCTAAGGTTATCATCAGTTGATTAAAAAAAAAAAAACATTTCTTTTATTTGTGATAGTTCTGATGATGCTGAGAGAATGGATGCTCAAACGTTTTCATAAACCGAAAAAGATTTGTTGTTTTAAAGTTTCCGATGTGATAGGTGGCTGTTTGCAGATCAGAATTGTAAGAAAGCAGAGCCGAAATGTTTCGTTAAAGGGGGACTTTCTCTCCTTTCTTTCAATTCTAAAAATACAAATTTTTTTCGGTGTTAGATCTTAACAGGGCTAAATATAACAATCACTAGTAAATATTGTAAAAAAAATACTTCTTAATTTCTAAATGTGATCCCGTTTTCAGTTTCGTTTAACATAACTTCATAACAAATTGATTTATTTCTACTTAGGATTTTAGATAATTGTTGGAATTTTTTAGGAACTCTAATAAAATGCTTCTTTTCTTTTTTCTAGATCGAAACGTCATCATTTAGAAATAAATCATTTTGTTTTGAAAATGGAATTTTTTTTCATTTTATTGTTATTTAAAAAATTCATACACAGGGTGTTTGTGTAATATGCGGAGATTATTCAGAAAGTGGTTGGTGGTTATATAAGAAAAAATGTTTCTATGAAAACTATATCCGAAAACGCTTCTTTCACCAGATTTTTTTCCTTAAATAATTTACCTATTCGACCTCCAATCAGAAAAGAGAATTTTTCAAGGGAATAAAAATAGGTAAAAACGTCGCTACACTGTCATGTCAGCTGACAATTTGACATCAATTTTTGTCCTGATGAAGAGTGCGATCGGCACTCGAAAGGTCGACAAAATATAGACTTATATTTCGCCTTGGTTGCCCATATACCACCACATCCTCATATTTTCCTATTTGTTTCGAACTGCTTGACCGAAGGATTTATACCATATATAGTTCTAGTTCGGAAAAAATTTTTTGACCAATTTATGGCTGCCATTTAAATGAAATTGAAACGGATAAATTGATTAAAAAAATCTCCAAACTAGCCCTTTAAATTACAAAATTTCAAGCAAGAATACAACTCAATTTGTCAAGCCGATCCACAGATGTGAATTATTTAGCCTAAAAAAACAAATTGGCAAATATCTGTTGATAAAAGCGTTTTCGGATATACGTATGTTTATAGGAATTTTTTTCTTTATTTTGACCCATATAATAAGCACACCATCAGGTTTATTCTCTAAAAACAGACGCTAAAATTTAAAATAAACAAATAGGTGTTAAAAAGTAATGTAAAAACAATCAGCGTTAAAAAATGCTATTCAAAATCACTTCCTTGCCTCAAATAGCTATTCTGTAAACAAAAACTTTAAAGCCAAAGCGTTAACATTCAGTAAATAGTGTTAAAAATTAATGCCATTTCTAGAGAGTGCCTTTAATATTTTAACGTCTTGTTTAAAATAAAAATGGCGTCCTTAACCTAAAAAGTAAGGTTATGATTTTGATAGCTTTGAAATAAAAGCAACATGTTAACGTCGCTGTTAAAACTTTGTTTAGAGAATAGCATTTTTTCAACGCCGATTGTTTTTACAATACTTTTTAACACCCATTTGTTTATTTTAAATTTTAACGTCTGTTTTTAGAGAATGATAGAGAGAGATAATCTCAGTGTATTACACAAATAAAAAATCAACTCTGTTTTTGCGTTATAGCTACCCAAACCGAAATACTCTGCGTTCGGTTCCCGTTAACTTCATTATTAAATATTATTTCTTAGAAGTATTTCTTGCATATTTTCCTAGTGATTTTATTCGTTTTGCGCTGTTTTTAAAAATCAAATAAATTTAATCCCTAAACCGATTCGCCACTGCCAAAATAAGCACTTTTATAAATAATAGAAAATCCTTGAAGAAAGATACCAAGGCTAATATTTTTTTTTATAAAAACCATTTTCCCAATTCCATTTGAATTATTATTAACATCAATAAGGTAAGGTCGGATCCAGCCAGTTCACTCCAGATTTGTTGATCCAGTCTTTTTATTTTTTTTATACTCCATTTTAGACAAAGGTACCTACAAAAAAAAATAATCTTTTCAGAAACAATTGATTTCCATTTAAAAGAATGATTTACGAATTTTACTCATTAATTTAGAAAAATACTATTTTATTGTAATGTCTTTTTTATTTATTTATTTATTTTGTTTTGGAAGAAATAATAATTATATGGTGCTTAAAAAAATAACGTTGGTTTTCGTATTCATTTGCTTCGCCTTAAGGAAATAATCAAAAAGCAAGAAACCGAAATCTGAGTTGCGTAACACTCGTAAAAAAGATAATTTGTTCGCAACGAAAATAATATTATACGTACTTTCGGAAATTAAATTATATGTCAATACAAAAAATCTGGTGTGACATAACTCAACAATATCCGAAGCCAAGAGAAAGTTGAGGGGGCGATCAGTCACACCAGATTTTATATCTACATTTTGCCGAAGAATTTCCTATACTTGACCAATTTATTAATTTCCCGACTAAAAATGATTAAAAATGATCGAGGGATCCACACGCCCGCAGCAGGTCTGCATAGTGAACCTTTAGGGACACACAGGGATACACACGCCCGCACCAGGGATGCACACAGTAGATCGAAAGTGACCAAAAGAAAAATGTGTGTCCCTGGTGTGGACGTGTATATCCCTGTGTGTCCCTAAAGGTTCACTATGCAGACCTGCTGCGGGCGTATGGATCCCTCGATTATTTTTAACCATTTTTACTCGGGTTCTTGACAATTTTTGCTTTGAAAATCTTTCTTTTTCTAATAATTCAATAATTTCTCCCACATCTCATAACTTGTATATAAAAAAAAAAATCTGAAAAAAGAATATTTGATTTGTTTCTTGCCCCTCCGTGCAGTCATTTCGGTTTCGATCGGGATTGAAATATCAGCTAAGAGAGGGCACAAACAAATAATTTTGCAATATACTGTACTCTGTACATAAACAGCTATAAACAAAAATTTGAAAATGTTTTATAGGAGTTAGAAATTATTTGGTGTTCAGTTGGAAGGTAGACAACCCAAATCGCCAACTTATTCATGGATTTTCCTATTGAGAGGACATGATGGAATCTCCAAACTCTCTTGGTTGAAATAAGAAAATTTGCGAGAAAAAATTTGCATTTTGATTTTTATAATTTTATAATTCAATTCAATGCAAGCCCCGAGAGGCATCACACAGTGTTCAGGTTATAAACCTGAATTATACAATTAATATAATGTTTTTATGGTTGGTAGATTGTTTCTCAGGTATGAAAGGCAGACGAAAATGCAGCCAGGATTTTTTCTATAAAAAATATATTTTTAACAGCTAACGTTTCGGCCTTAATTAAAGCAATCCTCAGAGGAGTGGCAAATATATTCAATATATAATGACAACTAACAGCTCTGAAGATTGCTTTTCCAAGCTGAAACTTTAGCTGTTAAAAATATATTTTTTATAGAAAAAATCCTGGCTGCATTTTCTTCTGCCTTTCATTCCTGAGGATAATTCTTCCAGCTATATTAAAACATTATATCATTATCATCATTACTATATATTAATATAAAGCGCTAGCAAATTGTATAATTCTGGTATTTAACCTGAACACTCTGTGGTGCTTCTCAGGGCCTTCTTTCGAATAAATTTTGCAGACAGTTTTATTACAACAAAAATTATAAACTAAATAAACACGTTTAAGGTCCATTGATGAAGGAAGACCGAAAAGTTTCGGAAATATTTTTAAACCACAAGTTGGAACAAACTTATACCCGTATTCATAGTCGTTCCTTGAGGAAGAAGGAATCCTTATATCTATACATTTATATAGGCATAAGGATTCCTTGTTCCTCAAGCAATGACTATGAATACGGGTATTAGTGGTGTGAAAAAAAAACACTTTTGTTTTATTTATCATCTTTATGAATCCTCGGCACCACCTTATGTATGATTTAAATAAGAATAAATAAAAGTATAAGCCCGATTAATAACGTAAAGCTTCAGTTCTAAATGATAGTTCACTTAATAGGAAAATCTATTAGTGATTTGGATTGGCTACCCTCTAACAATCAAAAAGAATTAACCATAAAGTAATCAGAGTAAAATAATTTGAAAAATGTTTGCTTCTCACTAAAACCTAAAATCAATCCTGCATTGGAGAAAAGAGTGTCTTAAGACGAGGCAAAATCATCTGTTAGTGATGGTATAATTAATAGATTAGTGTTTCTCAACTTTTTTCTTGTGTTTTGACTTGTGGTTATACAATTTTTTGTATTCATCTTTTTTTCAGCGATTTTTTTTAATTTTTCGCAGGTGTTTTGTTTTTGTTTGTTTGATCTTTTTTTTTTAGCTTTCTTGCTTTTTTTTATGTGTGTGTGTGTATGTGTGTCAAACATTGTGAGTTCTCCTACCCCTTTGAGAGGTTGAGAAACACAAAAATAACTGATAAATTCGTAAATCACTCTTCTTATAAATTCGAAAAAATTGGAACAATTTTATCATTTAAAGCCATGCTGACTATACAATTCAATTACGTATTTATTTCATTAGGCGTGTGACTCATATCATCGTGTGTGTGTGTGTGTATGTAAATAGTGCTCTCTTTAATTGTTTAATTGTGCAGATGTGAAGACCTTGAGAGATAACAAACTTTCTTAAATAATGATGATGATGACCAGAGCTGAGTTTTTTGTTTTTCAATTTATCATTTAATTTGTTTTCTTTATTTGTTTAATTAATTAAAAACAAAAATTCCAGACAAAACAGACATACATTAATATGATATCATTATTAACAAAAGAAATAGTCTCTGACATCGGGCATCTATCCAAGCTTTACGTCGGCATCTCCTACCCCTAAACATGCCAGCAACTTTCTATTCTATGATAGGAAACTTTCTCGGTTTTTTTTTCCTCTTTATTGGCCCGGAAATTTAATTTGGTCCAGAGATCCCTAAAATTTTACTTATTATAGCTTACTTTTTGTGTTTTTTTTTTAAATCTTTCTCCATAATACACTGTGCGTCAAAAATTGTGAAACACTTTGTTTCTTCTTAAGAAGACTAGTTCTAATCTATTTTAATGATACTGTAATTAATTAAACATTTAATCTGAAATATCTTATTCATTTTTAAGTGAATTTAACTCAAATCCATATCATTTTAATAAATAATTACAATTTTAATAAAACAAAGACAAAAATGTCGAAATTATTTTATTGACGCCAAATTTCTAAAATTTTAAAATAATCATTCCATTTTAGTTTTTCTGTCTATTTTATTATTCTTAGAAGAATGGCAGGAGGTAGCAGCCAGGAAGGAGCGTCTCCAAAAACAATGAAACTCCCAGATATTTGCGACGTTTCGGTCGAAATTTATTTGACTATCATCAGGCAATTTATATAAATTTACATATGACAACTCCTGATTGCCTGATGATGGTCAAATAAATTTAGACCGAAACGTCGCGAATATCTTGGAGTTTCATTGTTTTTGGAGACGCTCCTTCCTGGCTGCTACCTCCTGCCATTCTTCTAAGATACAGCCACTTCCACACTCGAGAAATATTTTATTTTATTATTCTTATAAAAACAAAATGTTTAATTAATATCCAACTAACTAAAGCATACCGAAATTATGTTGATTTGTCCCATAAATTGAAAATTGTTTGATTTAAAATGTAATTGTGATTTGTGTTAAAATTACTTAGAAATGCATAAGTTATTTTATATTAAATGTTTAATAAATTACAGTTTCATTAACAGATCTTTTATGCAATTAATTAGGAAAATTGTTTTAAATATAAGTGGGCCCTCGGGCTTGGCGTAATTGGTAGTGCGCCTGCCTACTATACCAAGGGTCGAGGGTTCGGATTTGGATACCAAATGGCTTAAATAAGAATGCCTGGACCGCAAATATGTTATATTCAATAATTTATCGTCAAAAGTCTTATATGGCCTGAGTTGCCGAAAAGACTGTGTGAATGAGAAAAAAGTGTGAGTGTTAAAAAAAAAAGTTCAATTATATAATATAAAATTTCAGTCAAATTGTACAAGAAATACAAAAGCTCTTCTTATTGAACTTTTCTTGAAAAAATTCCACAGTTAAAATAAAAAAAAAATAAAACTTCTCCTGGGTTCACTTCCTAAGCGAGATAAATTTATTAATGTTTCAATTAAATTAGCTACCATTTAAATGGTTGCCAAAAAAGATCTTAAAGCAAATAAAAAAGAACGAAAAAACCCCCATTCCAGCAAAGAGAAACCGCCATAGTGCCGTGCCTGTTTGGCGGGTTGCCTAGCTCTCTCCACAGTTTTTTGTTGTCGGTCTTTTTCAACTTGCTTGGATAGATGCCTGTGTGTCATAATTATTTTGATTCCACTCTTTATTTAAGAATTTTAAATTCCATGGTTTTTTTTTCCTAATTCTTACCGACTTCTCATTTGACATGCTCACTTTTATTTTTTCTTTTAGTAAAATTTATAACTTTTTTTTTTTTAGTGAATCTCTTAGATGAGTTTTTATTTTTGCAAACCATGGATGCTTATTTGAAGAATTTTTTTTTCCCCTAAATAAAATTCTCTTCGAAGGGGGTGAATTGATATATTTTGCCCTCTTCGAATAAATAAATAAATAAATTTATAAAAGCGCTTCGAAAATAAGAAATTTGTTTTGTGGTTTCATGCATATCATGTTTTTGTTTAAAGAATATACATATACGTGTATAATATAAAATATATAAATATATGTATATATGCATTTAGTTACAAGGATATATAACCGGCTACATGTCAAAATTTGTGTTGTTTTTATCCTTAAAGAAGAGAGGTTATATATCCTAATTGGTTTTTTTAGCCATCGAGATGCTTGGACCCTCAAAACGTGTTCTCTCAACGGTTGTCTCGCAATATTTCTTCACCGTTGGTTATTTGCTCAATCTGGTATTCGCATATTTTATTACCGATTGGCGAACGTTGCAATTTGCTGTTTCGCTGCCGGGGATTATTTTCTTCACTTATTGGTGGTAAGGAATCCCTTTTAGCCAAAACCTATTTATACATCAACACTTCCCATCCACATGTCCAAAAATAACTTATCCTTTAAATCTTACTCAATGCATGCATACTGTACTTGTCTATTCTAAGATTTATATTTAAGGGAAGGAAGAATTCTGTTTTATTTTTGCTGATTAAATTTAATAACAGAATAAAAGAAAATATCAACTCTGATTGAGGAACTAACGATATTATTAATATAGCTGTATTTTTCAGCTGATTATTTGTTGTTTATAAAAAACAAAAATGAATACTTTATGTTATTTAAGGTGCGCGTCTCGAAAAGCCGTTAGAAGACGATTGACTATCGAGTTAGTCTAGGCGTCAAGAGATGGCGTTAGTTTTTCCCATAGGGATTTATTTCATTTTATTTGAAAGATTCCAGCTAATTAATTAAGGGTAGAAAATTAATTATTTTTTAACACAATGATTACTAATTTCATTATCTATAAGATATAGAGCGGATTTTTTAAAAATATCTTTTATTTAATGCGATTATTCTAGAAAAAAATTTTATTTTTTCGAAAATCAAAAAAAGGGCTTCTATAAGTTATAGATAATTTAAATAGCTTTAATTTAAAAAAATTTGAGGTCGATAGCTTCAAAATTGTAGCCGCAATCTCCCAAAATTAGCACCCCGAGACGCGCACCTTAAATTAATATTCCCATATTTCATTTGTCTCGTGAATTTGTCCATTATTAAATACTAACTGGGCAACCAGTCTTGGATGGGCTTCCTACCTAACCAGGGGAGGGGAACTTCATCTTCCCCCTCCATTATTGTCAAAAGAAGTCAGCTCGTTGGAAAATTAAATTTCTCTACACGAAAAAGAAATAACTACTTTTGATGCTATCGATATATCATTTATTAAATTTGGATTTTGATATATCGATTTTCGAGGATATTTTTTTCTCACTGTTTGTCCCTTATTTGCATTAAATGAATTGTCATTTTTGTTACTAAAAATTTAAATATTAAAATCTATTTTATTATTAGCCCCACCAAGCTGACGATTCGGCCCTTTGACTAGACCATTTTCAGAACTGTATATTTTTTTTTTGTATTTTATATGTGAAATCTTCAAATATTCTTGCCAACTGATTGACCAAGAAAGAAAATACTGATTTTTACTTTTTTAATTTATTTTAAATATTTTTGATGTAGAAATATTGTTGTAATGAATGCAAAGAAGTATAAAGAAATATATTAAGAACATGTTTTATTAAATAATAATACGGCATATATATGGCGCAGTCATATTTATTTAAATCATTTGGTATCCAAATGATTTCAATAAATATTTATCAGACTGCTAGAGGTCCTAACCC
The DNA here is from genome assembly GCA_023213315.1 of Euborellia annulipes. Taxonomy (NCBI): domain Eukaryota; kingdom Metazoa; phylum Arthropoda; class Insecta; order Dermaptera; family Anisolabididae; genus Euborellia; species Euborellia annulipes. Next base: position 21,570 of record JAKCPI010017282.1, read on the forward strand.
ACCTTCTTTGGCTTTTACGTTATCGATATCCACATTTGTCAACATATCTTAAAAAAAGGAAAGTTAACAGATCCTCTTAGGCCCTATTCATTGACAAATACTACAATTACAAAAGTTATATCAGTTGGAGAAGAATCCAGGGGAAGACCCCTGACCAGAAGCAAAGCCCGCCAAAGACGGGCAGCTCATTGAATAGATGGTTTAATGTCATGAACAAGAAGACGATTTTTACCTGAAACTTCAACAACGACATAAATAAATTTAATCCTGAATACACTCTAGAATATAAACAAAAAATTAACGAAATTATCCGCTTTCATTTTCAATTTTTTTTTTTTTATTCAAAACTTTCTCTTAATTAATTTATAAGAGAAAAATAGTTTTTTTAATTAAATTTCTACTTGTTACTCGAAATTGTTGTTGTCAAGTCCTGACCCTTGATGATGTCACTTTGCTGATGCAATAATTCCAGTTCACATCTTGTCTGGTGACCCTGGGTTGTTGAGGAAAGGAAATAAATCCCACCTGGTCTGAAACGCCAACAGACAGACATCGAGATTGCCAACTCTGTCTCGTTTCACCGTTTTTTTATTTAATATGGGCGGGAGGCGTGGGCCTAGAAACAAACTAAGGTCATGGATTTCATATTAAATGCAAATTTCCATTTTATTATTTTTATTTACGAAATGGACTTGAACTCGTTAAAAAATACTTAAAATGTTGATCTTTTGTCAGTTCATTAATTCAAATAGGTAGAAATAATGACCAAAGCAGATTTCAATTTATTGTCAAACCAGGGCCGACGTTTCGCTCACATAGGGGACCATCTTCAGGGCTAATGTCTGAAAAATATATCAGTTATATTGGGCATACACAATTGTAAGTAGCTCAATCATTATAATGTCCAAAATTGATTATTATCATACCATGGACAGAAAGTGAATGGTATGATAATAATAATAAATAATAAATCACGATTGAGTTACTTACATTTGTGTATACCCAATATAACTTGGCGAGGATTAATATATTTTTCAGACATTAACCTGGCTCTGAAGATGGTCCCATATGTGACCGAAACGTCGGCCCTGGTTTGACAATAAATTGAAATATAAACTAGCTGCTTCTCTCAATAATATACATCATTCAGCTATATACCTCCTTCAAATAAAATATTTATGTCGAATGTTTGCATTTGTAATTAGGTGACGAAGTTTTTTTATTCATTGAGAACTTAATTTTAGAATATGAGATGTCTTTTCTCAATTTTAAGAAATTTTTCGATGCCGTTTAATCAATTAAATTCATTAGAAATTTGTTGATAAAATAAGGAAACCAGCGAATTTTTTTATTAGGATCAGCCCACGGATAACGTTTCGATTCACTGTTCACCATCATCAGTCTATATAAAAAAGACATATCGACGACATGCGTGCAAATTCTTCTAACTCAAATTTTACCGAAAATGAGATTGGCACTAAAAGATACCTATTCACAAAGCCTCATTTTAAAAAAAAAGACTTCTCTAAAATGTTAGGATGTTTTGCACGCATGATATGAAACGAAAGGGGCCCTCCATGTGTGAGCATATAAAAATAGTTATCGTGACAACTCACGATGAAGATGCATCCCTGAGTGGTTCGAAAAATTGAAAATTTCTTAATAAAGAAAATTCGCTGGCTGTTGTTTCCATTTTTATCAACACATCTCTACTCTAAAGCGAGACATCACCTTGATAATTTAGAAATTTTCTTAAAAGAAATAAATGTTTTATTATTTATCAAATAAACTGTATTCCCAAAAAAAAGTGAAAAATAGCCGACAAAATAGTCCAAGGGGGTGACAGAATAGAGCAAGTTTTCTGATTGGCTATAGCAAGCACGGTTTTAGCCTTATCAATAATAAACTTACTATTTTCCCTTTTGATCAGTCTACTCTTCTGAACAATCCATATACTCGTTGGGCTGGACGGTAAACCGGTTTCCGGTAAAAACCGGTAAAAATTTTTACCGAAAACGCGGTAACGAACCTCTAATTCGGTAAAAACCGGTTTTTTCGAAAGTCGGTAAAAACTTATTTTTCGGACGGTAAAAAATTTTGGTTCCGCGAGAAAAAAATGTTCCGCGGCGGCAAACTTTGGTTCCGCGACGGCAAATTCGGTTCCGCGGGCGGCAAAAAATTGGCGTCTCTAAAAAAGGTAAAATATTTTTCGGACGGGAAAAAATTTTGGTTCCGCGAAAAAAAAAATGTTCCGGGCGGCAAATTCCGGTTCCGCGGGCGGCAAAAAATTGGCGTCTCTAAAAAAGGTAAAATATTTTTTCGGACGGGGAAAAATTTTGGTTCCGCGAAAAAAAATGTTCGCGGCGGCAAACTTTGGTTCCGCGGCGGCAAATTCCGGTTCCGCGGGCGGTAAAAAATTGGCGTCTCTAAAAAAGGTAAAATATTTTTCGGACGGGAAAAATTTTGGTTCCGCAAAAAAAATGTTCCGGGCGGCAAACTTTGGTTCCGCGGGCGGTAAAAAATTTTTACCGACTTTCGAGAAAAACCTTTTTTTCATTATCGAGGTCGGTAATGAAAATCCATTACCGTCCAGCCCAATACTCGTATGTATAAAGTTCTTTGGAATTTAAAAAAATATTCTTTTGGAGTATCAAATTTAATAATAATAAATTTGGGTTACAGGCAGCCAAAAAAAACATTAAATAAAACTCTATTTCTTCCTTTCGTCAACATTTCGAGAGCTCATCGCTCTCTTCCTCAGGACGAATATTTTGTATTTGTGCTTTTTGCTTCTGTAGTTGAGGCTCTAATATATTAGAAAAAAAAAAAACATTATCGTTTTTACTATTTTACATTCTTGAGGAAGGGAGCGAAACGTCGAAAAAGGATCAAATTAAAAGATTTTTTGACTGCCCAAGCACCTCAATTTAAATATCAACATCTACAAAATAAAAACATTATTCCTATCTTTACAAGAGAAAAGTTGGGTGAATTGAATAGATGTGGTATGGTTTGGGTGGTCCGTGACCCCCCCCCCCCCGCTACCTCAATCTTTAGGGCGTATATCCGCCACTGAATTTAACATTTCTAATTTGCAAACAATTAAATGATTTTCTCTATCATGATTGCAGGATGGGTGTGCAGTGTTATTGAAAACGAGATTGTATATTTTTTTTTTGATGGCTTCACAACCTGGAACACCCGTTTTCACTAACACGCCCATCCTACGTGTATAACTAAACTAGTTAAAACTAGTAATCGCTTGCGAATTTTAGATATACAGGTGAGACATGCCATTTATCTTTTTGGATTAGCGAAGTAACTAACTGAATTGGTTCACCGCCCCAGGTTACTCTCTATCTAGATTAAATTTTTTTCTTTTACACGTGTTCAAATTCTGGGGGGGGGGGCAGTTGAATCTGGGTCATCTTGAAAATTCCCCCCCTAACGGTGGGATGCAAGAAAACAGTTTGCTCAAGTTTCTTTAGTTATCGATGTTTTAAATTTACTAGGTCTTTAAATTATATGTTCTAAATGCTTAACTTAACGATCAGTATCCTTTGAAAAAAAAAAATTGTAAAATACAATACTAATGCGACATTGTAGCGGGCAAGTTTAGTGTATATATCATCATGAGAGACAGCTAAGCATAATTTAATTAGAATTCCTTTAATTTTCAAAAATAATTAAGCAGTATTATTAATTATTATGGATATTCATCTGATGAAATGAGGTTATGTTAGCGTAAATAGTTGGCCATTTGACCGCAAGGGCGTATTGTATTATTTATAATTTCATACATGTCATACAATTTGTTGCTAATTTCATTTTCAACTATTTTGGTATTTATAAGTTATAACATAACTTTCTCACTTCGTCAGATGAATATCTATAATAATTAATAATATCACTTAAAATATTTTGAAAATTAAAGGCATCACAATTAAATTCACAATTATGTTTAGCTGATTTCAAATTTCTGATGTAATCACCCAGACGTTTCCAACAATATTATATTTTCTAATAATGTCACCAACTTTATCAATGACCTGATACAACATATCATTTTATAAAATTAAATTACATTTGAGTAAGTGATCTCCTTGTTCCTCTCTCTGATAATGTCCATTGTGCATTCATTCATCCTTTTTTTTTTTTTTTTAATGGTATTAATACACTTGTCGTTTAAAATCAATCGCATTTTACAAATGAAAACTAAAATAACTCAGAAAATAAGTGTGACATTTTTTTTTTTTTTTAATTTAAATTTGGACATGTATTTGTCGTTAGTAGTTTTAAATATTTAACTCAAATCATGGATTATTAAAAAAAAAAAGAGGTAAGTATATTGATTTTGGAAGAGCGATAAAAAATTTATATCATCTACAGTAGAAGAAAATAATAGTGGCATAATTCATTTAAACTGATTCTAAGGGCAATCAAAAAGTTCTCGGACTGATTCTTTAAAAATTTATTTCCCCTTTCAAAACTCTCTCCTTGGGAAGCTCTACAATTTTTCCACCACCGTTTCGAATGGTTCTGAAAACTCATAATCAAGAATGCAGTTTAGCGATTTTTCTTTAATTTGAGTCAAATCTCTATCCGTTTAAGGATCTCTTGATTTTCGGAAACAGGAAGTAAGGAATGTTCATAACAAAAAATGAGTTCGGAGTTAAGAGGAATAAAATCAGTGAATAGTTGAACATCTTTGCACTTTAATCAAAGGAGACGTTTCGGTAACTAATACAGTTGCCATCCTCAGTGCCAATGAAAGTTTTTTTAAGGGGTTTTTGCCAAATATGGCATAGTTACCGAAACGTCTGCCTAGATTAAAGTCTAAAGCTGTGTTCAACGACTCCAATCTCATATACCCAGCACCCAAGCTAATTCACAAAAGATGAGATATTTTAGAAGTGGAAAAATTAAATAGCTTCTCAAAAAGAGTATGTTGAAAGAGACAATGACATATAACTGGAAAATTTATAAAAATTCGTTTAGATACTTTTTGATTACACTTTTATTAAGTTTCTATTTTCAAAGAGAAGCGATTAAAAAATCATTAAACAAGTTTATTTTAAAGAAAAAGAAGAGGAGCAGCCAAAAAATAAAGCCTCCGAAACGTTTCGGGAACACTTTATTCTCCCATCATCAGTACTTCATACGTGTATAGGTACAGGAGATGGTTAGATGGAGACCAAACATAATGCATGTATTATGACCAATTCGGGGGCTTATACAATTTTGAAGGCCTGATGATGGGAGAAGACAGTTTTCCCGAAATGTCTCAGTAATTGTTGAAACTTGGAGGCTTTATTGTTCAGCTGCTCCTGCTCTTCTTACTAAAAAGCCACTGACTTCATTCATTTTAAAGAAATTTGTGTACATATAGAATCACACTCTCATTCTAGTCTACAAAGGCTTCACACACCTTGCAAAATTAAGTATACCTATTAATTGTTGATAAAATAAAAAAAATATGTTGCTGTTGATTCTATTATTAAATATTTTTTCGACAATCTCTCTATCGCTCTTTCTATATTTTCAGTGCCTATTCACTAATAATATTAAGCGGGTGAATGTTTTTTCTAAACAAAAAAATTAATATATCATCTACAAGATAGTAGATGTTTCCACGTTTGATCTTTTGTTTACTAAGAAGGAGTGTTCTCTGGTGCAGGTTCATTCCGGAGTCGATGCGTTGGCTGATCGCTAAGGGTAAATACGATCAAGCCAAGGTGCTACTCAACCGTGTGGCTAAACATAATGGACGTACCATCCCTACGGAGATGCTTGACAATTTATTATCACCACCGCCAAAGAAACATGAAGACGACGAGGTGAAATTGGAGAAAGGCACCGTCTTTGATTTGGTCAAATATCCGAATTTACGAAAGAAGTCTTTCATCATCTTCTTTCTCTGGTAATAAATTAATTTTATATCACTACATTTGTTATAATTAATTTATTTAAGAGATTCATATTATTACTACTTTACTTGCCTTTTCAAATACTATATGTTTACTTAATTTCAAATAGATTCATTGAAAATTTCTCTAGAACATAGACATCCAAATTTTTTTATTTCATTTTTATATATACAGTGTGGTCCTAAACTATATGTCAAAAATGTAAAGACAGGTAGAGTAGATAAGCAGATTTGGTATTCGAATGTGTGTCCTGTAAGAGACTGCGGCATATTAAAGCGCTTCGCTAGCTGGATTCATCATTTTCTGCACATATCTCGAGCAGCATGCATCGTTTCCGGCCGACATGCTGCATTTCATGTATAGGGATGCAGAATAAAATGAATTAGCAGCCCAAAAGATGTTCAGGGAGTGATTCCTGAATAGGAAACAGCCGAACATTCGAGCCTCTTCATCAGGAGTTATCGTTTTATGCTTCCAGGCGTGGATCTGGCATTGGAAGATGTCATTACCGCACACACATTAGTGGAAGGATGCATATTGCTTGAAATCCGTGCGGGAAATGTTGTCGAAGCTAATGAAGCCCTTTTATACGCCGCAGTCATCAACGCTCTCTACCAGCTCAAGGCGGCATTACCGCATACACATTCCTATACGAAATCTGCTTATTTAGGTCCTCTCTACCTGCCTTTACATTAAGACCACTTTGTATAGATATCTCTTACAACATAATTTGGACAAGGTCTCGTTCAGTTAAAGTCGTTCCCGAAAGGAATAACGCTTCTTTAAATCTAAGTTGCCGACACCCTCCCAAATCTCATTGATAAAATTTCTTGATTTATTCGTCCCGGTAAGGGTCGCCCTGAGGGCTTTCTCACTTGCAATGATAAAAAATTGTACGTCAATAGTCTACTTGTATATTACTATCTAATAATCAGAGATAAAATATTTACCCTTGTGATTACGCGCATCCCGTCTTTTCATTTAGAGTAGAATTCTCTTAAATTAACACATTTTTTTACGTATTTATTTTAGTTAAATATAAGTAATGAAAGATTCTATTGTTTTCCCCGGAGGATTACTCAGTTATTATACTATTATTATTACAAATTAAATTAGATTTGCTTAAGAATCAATGATTTATTTATGAACATAAACTTTGTTATCATCACTTATGTAAAATTACTTAATCACGGTATCAATGCATGCCTGATTCGACTATGCTCTATGTGAATGAACCCATTCGTTTAAAAGATCACTGTTCTTCATTCATGAATACCTTATAGAGGGTATTGTCGTGTTCACCCACCCCCTTCTCCAAAAATATTTAGGATGGACTTCGACTTGCGTAACTTTTAATCTTAATCCCCAAGTTCATATATTTTTTTTTTTTATTTTTGCTTTTTCGGCATCTTCCCGTTCCCATTTGTTTCAAATCCAATTCAATTCAAATAAATTTCTTGTCTGGGACGGGATGCGAACCTTTGACTTTTGACACCAGAAGATTATACTCTACCTCTGAGCCATGATAATAATAAATTTGAAAATATTGTACAGGACAATTTTTCGAATGGGTGCATAAGGTCCGAAGACCCTATAATGACCAATAGTCACATGCAGCCAAGAAAAAAAAGGGTACACTTAGCAATATTTTTTTTAAATTTTATATCAGAAAGTTTTTTTGGTGGACACTCTTTATCAGAGGTATTATAAATTACTATAGTAGAGAAATTTCGGAAATTTGATAAAAACAATATCTTTATCATTTATTCGCCGGAGGGCCTCAAATCGGATAAGAACAACAGTCACCACATTCGTTGCGGTTAAGCAATGTCAAGCGTAGCGAAACCTCGGTTGTGGGACCTCGACAAATCAACGCGTTGAACGTCCCCCGGTAGCCTTCGGTATATTAATAAATTATATATTATACGTACGTCAAAACCTCTAAATGACCTCAGTAGCAGAAAAGGAAGAAAAAATCATTTATTCCACTGTGGCGGGGCATAGTGGTAGAACACTCGCTTCTTGATCTAGGGGTCAGAGATTCGCTTCCCGTGAACAATGAAAATTTTTCTGAATTATATTGGAAACCAATTAATTTTTGGCCAGGGTCTAAATGGCCTCAAATGCCAAAAAAAATAATTCGTCCAAATACATCTGATGTTTAATGAAACTCCTTCATAAATATTATGCAATAATATTATTATTAATTGAAGCTTAATTCGACGTGACGCCCGGGAGAGAGGCAAAAACTCTGCCGAAGAAATCAGCGTGTTTGCAGGAGTTTCGTGTCATAAATTTCATTAATTTTAAAAAAAAAGGATATCTATTTACAAAAAGTTCTCTAAATCTGATGTCTTATAATATTTCACTAACAAAACTGAATCAGTCGGATACTTGAAGAATTGCAGCCAGATTGACAAGACGTGTGATATCGTTGTGCGTTTTTAATATTTTCCGGATTATATTAATTCCTATATGGACCGTTTATTTTGAAAGTGGTGTAAGTCCATTTTCTATTGTTTCGAGAAAATGAAAGATTTGCATATCTGTTAATTTAAAAATCTAGGCAAATGATATGAAATCGGTGAATGTTTCTACTTCTTTATCAGTGTCTAATTTAGTTATATAAATTTGTTTTAGGCAAATTTGACTAAACTAATATATAATTACAGGCTGCGAATGGACTTGCACCACTTTCAAAATTAACCAACTGTAAACTTCGTTGAATTTCAATTTTGAAAAATCAAATATTACTCAAAATATACTTCATATTAATTCAATATTCTTTACAAATAATGACACGATATAAAATAGAAGTAGTATTTTTAATTTTAGACGTTAATTACATTGTTAAAATTACAAGATACCAGTTATTAGTAGTATTTACTTATCCTCTGTACATGGATGGGATAGTGTTGAAATATTTATGATGTACCGGAAGAAATAACTGCTTGATGTCTTTATATTAATAAGTAACCTAATCTCGTAGCCAGTGGCCTCATTTCAACTTTTTCTTAGAGGGGGGGGGCAAACTTTTTTTCAATTTCTCACTTCAATTTTCTTACAAATAGCTATCTCAAATTTGGCCAAAAGGTATTTAATTAAATTAATTTTTTAATTTTATACAGTTTCGTAGATATATTTTATTTACGTAGAATAATACCTAGGGGGAGAGGGGGGGGGGGGCAAATACCCTTCCCCCCTACAAATGACCCCTCTGTTAGTAATTCTTAACAAGTTTATTAACAAATGCACAATAACAGACAACCATCTGCTAAGCTACCTACCTCAAATTGGACTTACACCACTTTCATAATCAACGATTATGCAACTTCTTTACCGACCAATTTTCAATTGTACAAAACATGGGAATTTTTAAGGAATTTACCACTAGCTAGTTATACATAGAAAATTTACATTAAATTAAGTATGAATTATGTGATATCTCAGATTTTTTAAAATTGGACTTACACCACTTTCAAAATAAACGGTCCATATGATTAACAATCAATGTCTATTTTGCAAAAATAAATAAATAAGCTTATTGTGATTTTTTTTTCTTTTAGGTTTGCCAACAACATCACCTACTACGGTCTCTCATGGAACACATCCAATCTGGGTGGCAACGATTACGTGAACTATTTCATCTCGGGATTTGTCGAGTTCCCTGGTGTAAGCATTCTTCTCTTCACTGTGAATCGTTTTGGACGCAAAACACCTGTCTGCGGTTGTATGCTCATCGGGGGCATCATGCTACTCCTTACTCTCATCGTGCCCAACTGTGAGTTACCCTTTTTTAAACCCCCTCCCTCCTGGTTGTCACGCGGTTGCCTGAATCTTCTCCCCGGCGATTAACTTGCTCTTTGTTTGAGATTTTAGTACTTGTTAGCACCCAGTCTTGTGTACCCCTTTAATATGACACTGTGTTCATTAAAACTAGAATTAAAATTAATTTAATAATTAACGTTATTATTATTAATACCCAATGTTAAATTTAACTAGGTCGCAGGTGACCCTGACATACATTCGGAATATCTTAATGATAAATTTCATTTTTTGTTTGTTTTATCACGTCTTTATCTTAATTTGATATTCTTCGGTGACGGATTTATTTTACGTAAATTATTTACGTAAAAGCGTGGGAGAAAATAAAATTCGGAGGGGAAAGGGGATAATACCAAGGACTACAAATGTGTGTCATAAAGATAATTTTTAATTTTGAGAATTTTTCTACTTCTTCCCAAGTAATCTCTTGTTTGGGGGGGGAAGGGGGGCAAAAAACCCGGAAATTTTTAGTCGAAAAGCCCTGTTTAGAATGATAATTATTAAAGCGATAAATAGAAGAGGGTAAGAAACGCCTATTAGAAATTCAAGAAAATTTTATAATGTGCTCTGTATGGAGCTTTTGTGAAGTGGGATATGTTGCGTATTTCCTGAATAACAAGACCAATTAATCAAGCCATTATTTCCTATTTTTTATTACTAATTCCTGAATCATAGTGATTTAAAACTGGCTATCAACAACAGTCTGAAGGGAATGAATTCGATCTCTCGGAAGAATCATGCAGATGAACATGGAGAAGGCAGATCAACAACTGGGGGGGGGGGGGAAATAAAGGTGGACAATTTATGAGAATAATCGAACTCCTCCTGACAACGTTATTATAATTTGGACTATCAAGAAAAAGCTGGTGTAATACACTACACAATCACAACGATATTAAATAATTCTATCAACAATAATAGTTTTCATGTGTTTTTCGAATACCTAGCGTTTTCCAAACTGTGAGGCGCGGACTACTCTAAGGGGAGGCGCGAATATTAGTCACAGTGAGCTATTTTCCAAATGATGCTAAAGTTTTAAAATAAGGATAAAAAAACGAAATATTTTTAACAAGGCCCCTAGTCTGAAAAGGGGGGGGGGGGGGCATCGCCTTCCATCAGGCCAAAAACTGACGAGTACTCAGCGCATGTAATTCCACCTTAAGAATTTCTAATAATTATCTTGAAAAGAGTCAAATCTGACTGCAAAATCCTTCCGGGAAATGCTAATCGGACGGACGGATGGATGAAGTCATGGACCTCCTTTTCTGAATGAATCCATGTGGCATAGGAACAAAAAAAAAGGATAATAAATTTGACATTGGGTTTAGAGTGAAGCCCAAATATTTCGACGTCATATAATACATAACATATCTGTATACTGTGCGAAATATTATTTTTTTTTACAAATTTTATAATAACATTTAAACTTCTAAAAATTTTTACGATATATATTTTTTGCGGAATCTATTCGTTTATGATAAAATTGATATCTATCTGACTTGACTATTAATAATAGAATTAATCTTTTAACTCTCTTATTTTTATCATTCAATCACCTGATTTCTTAATCCCTACCTGCCTTTAATAACAGATTAGTATACAGACAGGGATGGGCAAGTTACTCGATTTTGAGTAACGAGATACAAAATACCAATTACTTCAGATTTTTGTAACGAAATACAAGATACCAATTATTCACGGGTTTGTGTAACGAGATACAAGATACCAATTACGTATTTCAAATACATTGAAAATACCAATTACAAATAAATTTTTCCTTGATTTTAAAATACTTTTTGGTGGGGTAATTCTGGAACTAGAACCCTGCACGGGTACGGGTTGGCCCGTAGGCCCGTTACCCGCCCGGCCCGCGGGCTTTGGAGGCCATGAAAAAATTACGGGCGGGTCAAGGCTTGCGGGCGGGTAGCAAGTCTAAATAAACGGGTTCGGGCTGACGGGCATGCAAATGAAATTTTATTTAAAAATTGCTAGACATTCGTTCATTGATTCACTAAATCTCGGGCGGGTATGGGCGGGTTTGAAAAAATTCCGGGCGGGCCTGAAGAATGATAAAAAATTACAGGCCGGGTACGGGCGGGAAGTCAAAAAAAATACGGACACGGGCCGGTCTGGGCCAAAAAAAAATCGGCCCGTGCAGGGCTCTATCTGGAACCCTAAATAAATTTAGTTTAGGGAAGTGGCAGCTAAACTTATATTGGAAAATACCTTTGGAAAATCGAAAACAATAAAATTAATCATGACACTAAAAAAAATTTATTTATAAAAATATGAAAAGGTTTCAAAAAACCAAGTTTTCAAAAAGTTTTGTCGGATAATCTGGACCTTGATGGAGAATGAATAAACCCGCAAATGAAAACAATCTTTCAACTGGGGCAGAAGAACAAAGATTTAGTCGTTGAGAGCTGGTTGAAAGAAGAAAGCAAAAAAGTTTTTTAACGAAGAGTGAAAATTTGGCGGATTGATTGACTTCTCGTTACTGGTTTTTACTAAGATTCGGAGCAGAGAACCCACACGACGATTACATACAGTAATATTAAATAAATTAAAACGATTTCAGCTCCCTCTCCAAGACTTTTTATACGGCGGCAAATAAAAAAAAGAAAGTATTTGGTATCTCGAATTTCAGATACCAATTACTAAAAAATGTAACGAAATACAAGATACCAATTACTTTGCCAATGCTGTAACGAGTTACAAGATACCAATTAATATTGTATTTGGTATCTTGTATTTCAAATACATGTAACTGATTAACGCCCATCCCTGTATACAGATATTCAATATTATCGATATGACCTATGTTATAAATAAAATAAAATAATTGAGGACGATAAGGAGAATAAAAACCAGCCTTCGTTCTCTCTCTCACCACCTCAGTTTATTTCGGCTCCTATACAGGGGCCATCTTCAGTGCATATATGAATTTTATGAGAGAGATCGTCAATTTAGTAAAAATATATTCGAGAACAATTGAGCGCATGAGCCCCGTGTCTGGACGGTCTATGCCAGTATATGATCTCTTTTTTTTTTTTTTTTTTTTTTTTTAATAGATCTCACACGCGCATAATTTCCTTCCTTCCCCCATTAAGAGATCATATACTGGCATAGACCGTCCAGACACGGGGCTCATGCGCTCAATTGTTCTCGAATATATTTTTACTAAATTGACAATCTCTCTCATAAAATTCATATATGCACTGAAGATGGCCCCTGTATAGGAGCCGAAATAAACTGAGGCGGTGAGAGAGAGAACGAAGGCTGGTTTTTATTCTCCTTATCGTCCTCAACTACGATTCCCAGCTATAAACAACTACTGTATAAAATAAAATAAAATTTTTAGTTTAAAATAAAGATAAGTGAGAGATTATTTAATGGGGTGCAGGCTACACAGAGGAGGGGGGGGATTCAGATGGTACTAGAGGGTAATCTGCCCTTCCTAATGAATAAACTTTATATAATATAAATTTTATCAAATATTTAAAGAATTATATATATCATGTGTTGGTCCATGAGGTAATTATGAAAAACATATAACCAAGTATTTATTAATTTAAATAAGCGAAAAATGTAGGTACCGCCGGGAGTCGCACCACGGATCCATAGGGGCATGTTTGAGCGTAAATCGACGGATCCGTGGTGCGACTCCCGGCGGTACCTACATTTTTCGCTTATTTAAATTAATAAATACTTGGTTATATGTTTATCAAATATTTTTATAAACAGAATAAAAGTAGTTATTAAAAGGTAAAATAAAAAGAAAAGATTACTAACAATACAGTAGTTAAAATTTTAACACCATTTCACACTCAATCAGGTCTATTCTCTAAAAACAGATTTTTTAAAATTTAAAATAAACAAATGGGTGTTAAAAAGTATTGTAAAAACAATCAGCGTTAAAAAAATGCTATTCTCTAAACAAAATTTTAACAGTGACGTTAACATGTTGCTTTTATTTCAAAGCCATCAAAATCATAACCTTGCTTTTTAGGTCAAGGGCGCCATTTTTATTTTAAACACGACGTTAAAATATTAAAGCCACCCCCTAGATATGGCATTAATTTTTAACACTATTTACTAAATGTTAACGCTTTGGCTTTAAAGTTTTTGTTTACAGAATAGCTATTTGAGGCAAGGAAGTGATTTTGAATAGCATTTTTTAACGCTGATTGTTTTTACATTACTTTTTATCACCCATTTGTTTTTTTTTTTTTTTAATTTTAACGACTGTTTTTAGAGAATAGATCTGAATATAGCCTATTTCTCTTAATAATTTATTGGGATTTCGAAGGAGGGCAGAGATTGGGTGATCGATCACCTTCTTCAGGCTCAAATACAGATATAATCACAAAACGTCTCATATCTAGCCCTGAGAAGGGAAATCTATTAACACAAGAGGTCCATATTTATGTCCTCGTATTTCTGTTTTACTTAAAGAAATAACTATTATTTTGCGGATATTAATTACTTTATCTATCAGATTCAGATCTCAATATGAAATAGAGAAACTATTAATAAGTTTTTTTTTAAAGAAGAAGTACTGATTTTTTTTTCTTTACCGATGTTACAGCCCACAATTGGTTGATGATTGCTTTCGTAATGATTGGCAAGATGGTGGTGACCGCGTCATACAACGGCGTCTATATTTTGAGTGCCGAACAATTCCCGACTGTTTTGCGTAACATCGGCATTGGGTGCAGCAGTTCGTTTGCCCGGCTTGGCGGAATTAGCGCCTCCTACATTAATCTCTTGGTATGTATGTCCATCTGCACTCTCTTCTCTCTAAGAAAACTCACAGTTATCCGGTTAATAAAATATTAACCGAAAACAAAATTCTTCTTTCTAATAGCCCCTTCCTGAGGCGTGAAAATAAGATTTTGATCAAAATCAGCTAAAAAAACTAGTACTTTTTCAGTTTTTTTTTCTCGATTTTCTCACAATTGGCTCCAACGATTTTGATTAAAATTCATAAATTTTTTTTTATCCCCTTTAAAAAGTATATCAGTAAAATTTTTCGTGACAATTGTTTAAAGTACATTTTACTGATGTAGTATTTCTGAATTTTCAAATTCATTTTCCGGCTCTTCCTTCCATAGAGCCAATGTTAAATCCCCATATGGGGATTTGTATGTTAATTTTGATTCAAAAGGGGATCAACTAAGGTGCTATGGGAAACTAAATATATCTCGAGACAAAAAAATCTGATGTGACAAGCACGGTGCCCAACTTACCGATGGGTAAGAGAAAGTTGTGTGCTGTCACACCAGATTTGCGATTCACCAATCTTTGATATTAAATTTTAATATTAATTTAATTTGCAGGGTGACATCTGGCTTCCCTTGCCTCAATTGATATTTGGAGCGTTAACTCTGACCGGAGGTCTTCTGGCTTTGATTTTGCCTGAAACGCTTAATAAAAAATTACCTGATACAATAGAAGAATGCGAAAACTTTGGAAAGTGAGTATTTTTATATCTTATCTTATACTATTAATATTAATGAGCAATCTATATTTATAAACGTGTATTTGTAAGCAAATCATCTCTTGAAAAAAAAATTCTTTTAAAATTTTAAATAAATACACTATTATCGTCTTTCGGGTACTAGTTTTTTAATTTTATCAAAAAAAAGCTTCAGCTCGATCAACCCGGAACTTCTCAAATTATAAAATCATCATCAATTATTAATAGAGACCGAATTTGTATGCAGTCAAACCTGCCAAAATATGCATTTTAATGCAATAAAAAATAAAAACCTAAAAAAGAGATTTTTGGGGCCTGGCACATTTATTTATATCATTTGGTAAACAAATGATTTAAATAAATTTATCGGACTACTTGGGGTCTGAACCCAGTGCTTCCCTTGGCTTCAAGATTTTCAATATTGAAATTTGTCAACATCTCTAATCTCTCGGCCACAGGGGTGCGGGGGTATTAACATAGCAAAAGAGCAACTCTTTAATTACGTCGGTAGAAACAGCCCGAGAAGGATAATGTAAAAGAGAGCAGAAGGTTTACTCGATTTTGTTGCAGATGGAAGTGCAGAGCAAGAAATAATTTACAAGAAATTATGTCGAGGATTTTTAATTAACTCCCCCCCCCCGCGCCCCAGGCCCAACAAGCTTTTTGGCGCCCCTCGCGCATCAGCTTTTACCCAAAATCTCCGGCTATTTCTTTTTGAAATTTCATAATAAATTCATTTTAAATCACAAATCCGGAGAAAAATTACAAAAAAACCCCGAACGAGATTCGAATACTAAAAAAAAGGTCGAACGAAAAACGGCGCCCCATTTGAGCTTCGCCCCTTCAAAGGCTAGTTATGCTGCCGCTCTAGACCTAGTTTCTTAGATGCAGTTTGATAATTAGTCTACTGGGTCGTAGGCATGGACGTAGCTAGGGAATTTGGCTGGGGACCACCCATCCCCGAGTGATGGCCCCTCTGAAAAATTCTTCAATTTTACCCTCTTAAAACGTAAATTAAGCATAATTTCTGATGAAATTTTTGTATAATACTAAAAGGGGTTGTGTAGGCTATAAAATGATCATACCAAGTTGGCTAGACAACTCGAAAAAACTTAAAAGCAAAAATAATGAAAACCGACAAAAATTTGGATCACAGGAATTTTCTGGTGAGGGTGGAGCCCCCCTGGGACCCCCTTACTACGCCCATGGTCATTAAATAAAATATGCAAATGCATAGAAATTCGGTATCTAACTAATTGTTAATAAACTCATATGCTGATAACTGGCTGAGCCGCAAATAATAATTAATAATCCTTTTTTTATTTTTCCATTTTCAGAACTACCCATTCGATACCAGAAGAAAATCATAAACTAACAGATTTGGAAAAGAATGTAAAAATAATCAAAACCAAGAAATGACAAATATTTATTTACTAGTCATTATTTTTTAAAAAATTAATATATATTATTCTAAATTGTTCGTTTCTTTTGTGTGAATGCCATCAAATTCCTAGACGTGTCTGCTTCTGAAGAATCTCAGGGATCTTTTTTCTGGAATCACCTCTGCGAAAAAAAACAACAAACAATCAACTTGCATACGGCTAGTTTGGTAAAGGGTAATTAATTAGTGAAATAACTAACATTGGAGACCGTTGGAGCCGTTGAGATTCTTCTGGATGGGCGATCATGAACTCTTAAATTTTAATAATTAAAAAGAAAATAGCCTAAAATAATTTAAACTTTCGTATTAAATCCAAGCGCCTAAGAGCGTAGGCAACCGGTGGATTTGAGGGTTAGGGGGTCGCATTCCGTCTCCTGCGACCGACAAAAATGTATATATTTCAGATCTGAATAAGATGACAGCAAGGAAAGAAATCAGACAAAAATTTATCCATTTTTTTTTTTTATTTCGATTGCCAACGTTTCGGATGCAAGCCGCGTACTTCTTCAGGACAATCGGTAGTTAGTAAAATACAGATGGGCGTATTTTTTTTTTTAATTATTAACAATGTAAAATCACACTTCATGGTTGGGTAATGCATTATTTTTGACTGTAGATATATTTGCACTCATCGCATTAAATACTAACTATCGATTCTCCTTGAAGAAGGACGCGACTTGTGTCCGAAACGTCGGCAATCGAAATAAAAAAATTGATTAAATTTTTGTCTGATTTCTTACTGGCTGTCATCCTACTCTATATATTTCTTTAAACAAAGTGAATATATATAATATGCTAGCCGTTCCACCCGCCTTCGTCCCCTCTCCAGCTGGCTCGGGCCCGCCCGCGGCGGACCCTCTCCTTTTCTTAATCAAGTGCCCCAATATTTCAGTCAATTAATAATTAAAATACATATCTGGCTTATTAAAAAATAACACTCTCTTATCTTAAAAGGGATTTATATACTGTATATATGATGACGGGGTGTCCATTTGTCTGTCTGTCTTGATCCAATCCGAGCCCCATCTCCGAACTCTCTAAAGAAAAAAAAAATAAAAATTTTATTATATAACATTTTTTATTATTTTTCATTTGAGAAATTTAATTATTTTAATTAATTTTAATATTTTTTCACAAGGCAAGACAAAACTCAATTGGCAAATTCAGAATTTTCTGCAATTTCTTGCGCTTCCCCTTTTGAGAATTTGTGGACCCGAGTATTTTTCCTGGGCTCTCCATAACGTTTTCTATAAAACTGCAAAATTTCGTTTCA
Organism: Euborellia annulipes; assembly: GCA_023213315.1. Classification (NCBI taxonomy): domain Eukaryota; kingdom Metazoa; phylum Arthropoda; class Insecta; order Dermaptera; family Anisolabididae; genus Euborellia; species Euborellia annulipes. The sequence continues at coordinate 39,515 of JAKCPI010017282.1, forward strand.
AAATTCCAACGGGAAGTTCGTCAAACAGAGCGTGACAGTCGAACACGGGCGGACAACAGTGGCGTCATTTCAACTTTTTCTTGAGGGGGGGGGCAAACTTTTTTTCTTAAAATTTACCTATAAATAGGTACTCAAATTTGGCCAAAATATATCTAATTTAAATAATTGTTTAATTTTGTACTCGTAGATATATTTTGGAATATTTTATTTAGAATAATATATAATTTTATAAAAATCAAAGCCCTTAGGGAAGGGCAAATGCCCCCCCCCCCCTCCAAATGACGCCACTGAAGAACAAACGGACATTCCGCTATTATATACCGTATATATATATATAAATATAGATTTTCAATTTTCATTCATGCCCCTCTCTCCTCTTTTTTTTTTTTGTTTTTAATCTTGGTTTGTGGCACTCACAATTTCGTTTCGCAAAACTGTTATGTAAAGACCATTTTAGACTCGTCCCTTTTCCTACTACTTGTCAGCAAATCGTTTTCCCCCTCCCCTCTCTCTTTGTTTACGTTAACATTTTAAATTGTTGTTTTTTATGGAAAAATGGTCTTTTTTGAGATTGATCAACCCCCCCCCCCCCTCGCGTATCCAGAAAAGTGATACCCAATAGGCTGCTAATGGCAAGTGTTTATTAGGCGCCGAGGAGGAGGTTAATTTTTGTTCCTGAACCTCCCCTCCCCCCCCTCATCCATTATAAATTCATGTTATAATTACACAAAAATTTCATCTGTAGAATCGAGGCCCGATACAATTAATATTTAGCAGGCCAAGCAGCTATGTTTATTTCTTTAATTAGATTCAAACCCGCAGCGACGTTTCGGTCGACTACGTGATCATCGTCATGGTTAAGAAATGCCTATCAAAAAACAAGAGGGTTTTCTGTTGACCGAACCCTAGCCAGTCGGATAGTCGACCGAAACGTCGCTGCAGCTTCGAATATTATATTATTTATCCTGCTAAATATTGATTCAGCTATTCACCTCGCTAATTTACAAATAATATTAATTTCATGACGAGGGTTGTTCAAAATTTTTTTTTTTCTAACAGTATTTAAAAATTCACCGCCATGGGTCTCTTTATTAATAATTTTTCGTGATTCGGTCCCCCCCCCCACCTCTTTTTCTGACATTAATTATTAAAATTTAAAAGCTCGTGACTGCCCTATTTAATCACTATTTATTTTATTTAAATTTAAAATGGATTCTATTAGCAAAATGATTGATCTTTTAATGCATTTAGAGATGCCATCATCCTTTGCAAGGACTATGTACTACTTAACTTAGATTTTTTTTTCTCTTCTTTTTATTTATCATCTATTTAATAATAATTTCGAACTTTTTTTTGATATTTTTCTAGAATCAAAGATATTCTTATTATATTTATAACTATAATAATTATTATTTATTTCTATTTTATTTAGTAGATTTGTAATTATTTACTTATTAAAGATATTATTAGACGTAATATTATGTACTTATGTACTTAGTAATTAAGTTAATTTTAAATGTAAAAAAATAGGAAAAAAAAAAAGAAAGAGAAATATTTTTAAATAAATATTTTTATATATATATTTTTAATCATCCACTTTATTTTCTTTATTTATCCCCATTTCAATGTGCCTGGGTGATATATCATTATTTAGATTGTGGATCTCTGCACTTCTGCACCAAACCAAAAAGGTGCCAAAAGGAGTTTTAAATTTAAGTGACTTTGCTCAAATTTCCTTTGTATGGTATAATTGAGCCACTAGTGATACGGTGCAGGTGGGAACGAAGAAAATTCTGCGTTAAAACAGACAGACAGATTCTATATTTTATATGATACTAGTCGCAAAGCCCACTGTGGCTTTCCGCCTAGCCAGGGGGCTGGGCCTCTTATTGCTAATTTGGAATATTTCTTGTTGCAATGCAAGTGTTAAGGTTTTAAGGAACTATGTGGACTAAAATTTACCCGAGCTTGTTTACCCCCATCGAAATATATTCGCATTTTCTCCATTTCTTTTAATCAAGCCAACTACTGCTATATTGGAAAAGAAAAAGATTCAACTCCAAGGATAGAAAAAAAATGTAAGTAGCAGAACAACAAATTTCCCATCCCTTCGCAAAATTTAATTTCGCATCCAGGAAAAATAAAAATTTATTTTTATCTATATTTTATTTTATTTTTTTCGGGGGGGGGGGGGCCCGGCTGATCTCAAAAATTTTTCTGCGAAAAATTCTCTTTTTGCGGAACCAAATTTTCCCTTCCGAAAAAATATTTTACCTTTTTCCAAAATATTTTTTCGTGTGCAGCTTGCGGAACATTTTCTCTTGGGCGGAACCAAAATTTTTTCCCGCTCGGAAAAATATTTTTCCTTTTTTTTTTTGAGACGCCTAAATTTTTTGCCATGCACTGTTCGCGGAACATTACCTCTTTTGTGGAGGCTGCATTTTCGCGTTAAGGGGCTGCGCAAACATTTCGGGGGGGGGGCGAGACTTAGGAGATTTCGGGGGGGGCCCCTTATATACGCCCCTGCATAATATAGTGACGGGTTATGAGAATTATTTTGCGTGGTATTAAATTATATTTTGTAAATTAAATCTTTGTAAACCATATTTAGAATTTTTTAATTAAGTTAATTGCCATTTTTAAATTTAAAAAATTTTAATTGGATATTGAATTAAAAAAAAAAAAAAAATGTTCACTTTCATTTATTTTATTATTTATTAAATAATGAGTATATAATTTGTTTAGATTAATAAGAAAATCTTTTAAATTGGTGATTTATTATTCAATTTTATTTTTAAAACAACAAGAAGTAATAAAAACTCGAAGCTGCGTTGCCATGTCTTTGACGCCATTGAAAACGCAAGCGAATGCCTCGTCTCTTTATCTCATCCATGACTTTGGCCGGCGAGAATTTTCTCTCTCTTATCACATCGGCTTATTTATATTTATTCTCAAGTATTTTCATTATTTAAGGTCAGTAATACATTTAAATATTTATTTAATTGGTTCAAGATTATTATTTTCAATTAAATCATTAAATGAAACAAGTCAAATATTATAAACTCATGATTCAACAGGATAACCTTTGTCTGTCTGTCAAATTTTATTTTCATTTTTTTAATATTTCATCTCTTTTAATCATTTAATATTCATTTTCAATTTAATTTTGATATGCAAATTATATAAATTAAATAGATTAGTTATTTTATTAAATCATTGACTCTTCACTTTAAATTTGACATTTAAATTTTTTCATTAACCACAGAAACAAATAATTTAATCACATTTCTTTATTTTTCGATCCATTATTATCCATTTTTATAAATAATTTATCAAATAATTAAAGTGTCATTCAATCTGAATATGTCAGATTCATTGGATCTTTCTCTATTTTCAAATGAATTTTTATCACTCATTATTTTAAACCATTTTATATTTTTTCAAATGCAAATCTTTATTAAATGCTTATTTTATTTTTAATTTTAGGTGTGATTTACACCAAATAACTTGTTGTCAGCTGCTTTGCTTCGAGCTTTGATCCATCAATCATATATATATATATATTTCCATTTCATTCCATTCCTTTTATTTTTCTGACGTCTGACTTATGAAAGGAAATAGAAATTATATTCTTTTTCAAAAATAGATGATAGAAGGGACTTGAGCTTTCACAGAAATTAAATATCATTAAATAAGGTAAGCGTTAATAAATTGAAATTTATGTTTTACTAATTTTAAATATATTTTCACCTGTTTTTTTATTTTCAGATTTTCGTCCAAGATGCATCTATTTATTATTCCCGATAATCTCCTTGTCATCTCGCATTGCCATTTGGTGAGTTTATTATTTTTTATCACGTTATTTTTCCTATAATATCTAGTATTTGTCTTAAATAAAGAGTAAGATAGTCCAAGAGTAAAGGGAGGAATGAAAAAATTTAATCACTCATTATTTTAAGGCATTTTATATTTTTTCAAATAAAAATCTTTATTAAATGTTTTTATTTTTAATTTTAGGTGTGATTTGGCCCCCTGAACTTGTCGTTTGCTACTTTTCTTCGAGCTTTGAATGTATAACTAACATCTTCCATCAATTATATATATATATATATATATATATATATTTTACTCTGATGGGAGCTCAGCAAAAGGATAGGCTTTGCTTATTCTACCCATCTTAACAACTGAAGCAGGCAGTGGAAATTTTAACAAACCTTGTCTTGAAGATGGATGACGTTTGGTTCCAGCTGACAAGGTGAAAATAAAATAATCCGGACTGACATAAGCATATAATTTTTTTTTTATCATCTGATTATAATTCGGCCTTCCTTTACACTTACTTTCATACATATTATATAACTTTATGACGTTTGACTTATGATCTTCTTTCGTAAAAATTTTTTGAGATCGAAGGAAAATTTCGTTGAACGGTATAAAACTACTTTTATATATTTTAGTATTTTATCTACTCAGTCGAGGACTCTAATAATAAAATTTCATTTTTTTTCTTTTATTAAAATCAATTCGTGATTTGAAAAAGTAGAAAATTTTTCAATTCTCAAATTCAACATTATCTTGTTTAAATTAAATTTATGAGGGAATTTGGCCGGGGTTTGTGTTAATAAATTAAATGCTCGATGTAGAGGTTGATGGGAAGGCAACATCGTGAAAAGTCAGAATAGTTGGGGAGAGGAGGGTTATAATATAATTTAAATAGAAAAAGTTTTGAAACATAATTTATTTAAATAAAAAAAATGTTATCAGAATCATTCTTTAATTTTCAAATCAATTTTCCTTCTGGAGAACGATGACTATGACGTCTGATTCTGATGGCAGTTTTATTTTAATTTCAATGTTTTTATTTAAAACCAAGCAATGAATTATTCTTATCTAAAACTTTTAAAGCCTTTCGGGCTGGAATAGTTTTTACTTGCTGTATGTATATATAATATTTTATTTTGTTTTCTCTGACCGCTGCCAATCTTAGTAGCATGGATTAACTCGTCTGAGAAAAATATATATACAGTAGCAAATAAATAAAGAAATTTAAGAATATTAGGTTAAATAAAAATTCACTTAAAAAATATGACTTATTTAATATCAAAATTAGATAGATATACAGTAGTTTAAATCAAGAAAGGATACAGCCAATATAGAAATGACAAATAATCAAAATCTTTGTTCCATTCTGTTCCTTTGTTTTCGTCCT
>JAKCPI010017283.1:0-13345 GCA_023213315.1 Euborellia annulipes
AATTGATCGTTTGCAAAGAAAATATTTTTCAGATGACGATGTGAATACGACCGGGTAAATTCAACTATAGTTAGGCTATAATGGTAATATTCTCAGCAATTTTTGAAGAATAAAACAAAATGAAATTCCCAATTGAGTTTTGTTGACCTGATAGTTTCGAATGCACTGTGGTCTTTCTTCCTCAGATGTTTTCTCGAATGCCGAGTGTGAATGCCTATTAATAGGCACACTCCGAGTGATGCTAATTCCTTTGATCCACTAGCTCTGAATTATGTAAAGGTTTTTAGTGCAAATGAGTAATCCTGTGAGTAAGAAGAGCCGCTCTCCCTAGCCTCTTGTGTTAGGAGTCAGGGCTTCCCGTTGCAAGTGATGAATATTTTTCTAAAAATGGAAACAGGATCTAAATGATCTCAGGTGCTAAAAAGACTTTAAATAAATTTAAAAAAAATACCAGTTCAGGAGAACTCATTACATTTTTTTTTTTTCTTCAGCAATTTTATATATACCACAGTAGAAATATTTTAATTATTATTACTCTCTGACAGGATTTCTCCCCAATCAAGTGAACTTCCTAGATTAGATCGGCGACAAAAGATATAAAATTAACCAGCTTTCCTGAAATGTATATAAACAGGAAGACATAGAAAATAAAGCAGTAAAATCACCGAGTGTCGACTAACAAGTCTAGTTGTCAATAAAAAATAAAATCAATTTAACCTAGAGCATCCTGGCGATGATTAGAGTGTTAAAAAAATAATATTTGCTTTGGGAATAATATAGGCTATTTGGTGGTAGGCCTACAATTAAAATTGTTCCAAAATTTAAAATTAAATTCTGATAAATTAGAAATGGTTAAAAAATTACCAGGGCTTAAACTTTTGATGAGAAATAATAAATTTAATAATTAAAATGGTTTTTTTATGAGACACTATTTCAAGTCAAATGCAGGGATATACAATAGGTATACATAGTCTTTCTTGTACTATATATATTTATTACTCCTTATATTATTTTCTGGAATATTCTCTCATCTAATACTATTAAACGAGCAATGTACCGTACGTTTATTTGTTTGTTTGTCAGCATATCAGTTCTCGAAAACGGCTCTAACCATTTTTTTCAAATTTTAAATATATACTATTTCTGGCAACAATATGAAATTACGCTATATCTCATCTTTGGGGGAAATTCGGGTACTAGTACTTTACTGATGTACTTTTTTAGTTTTTCTATTTTTCTCGGTATTCCTTTTACCGATTTCTTTCAAGTCTTAGATATTTACTATTCGTGGTATAGAAACAAATTAAGGAAGGTCACTCCTTTGGGAACTCTTGAGTACTAGTACTTTACTGATGTACTTTTTAGTTTTTTTTTTTTTCACTTTTCTCTTAATTTTTTCTTAATTTATAAAATATAAAATGAATATAAAATGGAAAGAATTTATATTTTATACTGGACATCTTGGTTTTACTGTTAAATGTTAAGATATACTCGATACTAATTGGTATCGATACTTTTCTTCTGATACTTTACTGGTATCGATACTTTCCTTTCGATACGATATCAAGTACAAGTATGGATACTTTTTTTTCAATACCACATCCCTACTCATCTTTGAAAAACTTCGAATAGTAGTACTTTACTGAAGTACTTTTTTAGATTTTTCAATTTTCTCAAAGAAAAAAAAAAAAAAATGAGCTCTGGCTCGGTCAACCCGAAACTTATAATAAAATACCACAACATGTCAATTTAAAAAGATAATTTACTCATCTTTCATGTTAATAATTCTCCTATAACGAATCTTTAAAATTTAAACATTAAAGCTTTTATCTCATCATTTTTCATTATTTAATGATGATAAAAGAAATCTTTAGGGACACATTTTGTTAGAAGATAGAATCGCAGATAATCACATTGAAATGCATTCAAAATTTTATTAATAGTTGTTTGAACACTAAATGAAATCATCAAAAGGCCTGGCAGTCATTAATCACCTGAAAATATAAACATCTGCTCTGTAGACTAGAAAGAGACCTTGGGACTGAATTTCCATGATTCATTTTACTGACTTTTATCGATCTAAAATAATAATTAGAGGAATAATAGTAAAAGATTAATTAACAAAAATATAACTGATTACTTTTTATTAAGCCTTTGTTTAGAAACTCCTAATAGAGTTGTTAGTTTGATTTTAGAGACCTTGGTAGGTTGTCGCCGTCTTATCTCTTTTTTCGACATTTCTCTTAGATGTTCCGGCCTGAATTATTTGGTCATCTTCAGTTATTGGAAATTATATAAATAATCGCAAAGCGCACATGCGCACATGTGATTGAACCAGTCAATATTAAAATTTATTTGCTTCATACAAAATTAAATGGACCCTGTGCCCAAAATTTAAATGGACCCTGTGCCCAAAATTAGAGATAATCAAATAAATTTTATTATTGACAAATGTTCAATCACAGGCGCATGTGCTCTTTGCGATATGTATATAATTTCCAATAACTCAAGATGGCCAAACAAATCCAGGCCGAAAAATTTTATTCTGGAAGTTTTATTGAATCTCGAGCTTATCTCCATCATTCCTATTATAATTTCTCCCTCTTACAGTTCTAAAATTCATCAAATTTTTGAATAACAACAAAATAGAGATGGGGTCTAAATTGCCTCAGATGCCGAAAAAACATTAAACAAATTTAAAAAATGAATAACAATGAACAAAGTTATTGGTCAAAATTTGAATTTGCGATGTTTTTGGAGTATAAAAATCTAAATTTATTAATGATGTTCCTCCAGTCTCTTAGAGCCGAGTTAAAGTTTCTTGAATTTATGAACTTAGGAATTCTCGTTCTATACTATAAAATTTATCTATTGGCTTCTAATTAATTTTAATAAGAGACAATCTCGTTTCATATTCTGATTAAAGGTATTTTCATAAATTAAGATTAAAAAAAAATTCATTATCATTTTTTTAATAACTCGCCATATTGTTAAAGAATATAACAACTAGAACAAAGATTTTAAACTTTTTTATTCATCGTTGGAACAAAAAAAAAGTTCATGTAAAACCTGACTGTAAATTAATGGATTATTTCATTCTTTTATTAACAAGGCACCCTGGAATGAAATTAAATATATATAGATATTCTACGAAGGATTCTTGTTCTTGAAAAGGGAAGGTTATTAAAAAGTTTCAAATGAATTCAGGTTGCCTACAATGGCTGTCTTAAGCGCCAAGTTGAAAAAGATTATAAAGGCGGCGGCGGCATGTCACTGGGGAGCAAAGGGCAAAAGAGAGAAAGGATTATTTTAATTTTTTGAATAAAATAAAATCACACGTTTTCAAGTTTTAATAATATCTTAGAGTTGTTTTATATTTCTAACATACTTTGCAAATTAGCTTTGAAAAATTAAAAAAAAAAAAAAAAAAAAGTAAGAAATGAATATTTAAACAATTTTTGAAGGTTTTCTACAATGCTAATCCGGACTTCGATACTCGGGCATATCGGCTAATCCGGAGTGTTGAAAAGCCATTTCTTAAATTTTTTCCAAATAAATAAAAAATAATTATACTGATGTTTATCTCCCTTTAATATTCTAATAGTTCAGGATCCCAGGCCCATTTTTACAAGTTATTAGGTTAGGTTAGGTTAGGTTGAAGTGGCCGTTCCCTGAGAGGGAACTCACTTAGGCCAATTAGGCCCTTTGTGATACCACGGTGGGGCTATCCCCCTACCTATCCTAAGAGGAGACTTCGGTAGGATGTTTGAATTATTTGCGGCAAGCTGGATTCGAACCCGAGTCGTGTTGAGACTTCGGACTCCGTAATCCTCAGCTTAGCCGGCTTAGCCATTGCCTCCTCTTACAAGTTATTACTATCAAGCTAATTTTCCGTGAGTAGATTCATTTCGATGAGACGACCAACTTTTACAACAATTCTTGATTGTGGTAGCTAACAGGAGTAGCAGGGATATAATAATTCAATTTGACGATTCTCAAAAATTTATTATTATTTATGGGTTTTTTTTCATTAAATCTTAAGAAAATTACTAACATTATTGAAAAAAAATGTTGTCCTACAAAATATATGGTTTGATCAGAGTCCCCCACTTCGAAAATGTACATGTTCGCCATTTTGGCGGGGTCTATCTGACTTAAGATAGTGACGTCTTGTCTTATAACCCATCAGGGTTTTGTAAAAACGACTCTAAAATCTGCACTTCCCGGAAATTACTAATGCAAGGTGGAGATTGTCACTTCGCTTGACATGTGTATTAATATAATTATTTTTTTCTAGCTTATTTTTATCAACATGAAAATAGATACAGGTGCCCTATATATTTATCACCAAGGTGAATTTCATAAATTTCACAGAATGTTCTAGATAATTGAAATTCAACTATTTTCACTATTATTTATTTAAGCTATATTTACTTTGATCTACCTACACTCTCTTTGTTGTTAATGTAAAACTATATACATCTGTGTCCACTATCGATTTTACAGTATTAATCATGTTTACTAGGAATACTATCAGTTAATTATTTCATTAAATATTCATTCGAAGAGAAAATTTTCGACATTTATTCTGATTATTTACTTTCACATTCACAGTAACACATAAATAATTTTGCAAATTTCCTTTGGAAATTAGGAAAACGATTTTGGTTAAAAAATTTTAATTTATTGTTCTACAAATTTGGCTTCAAAATACTTCGAGAAAATAAAAATCTATTATAATAATAATATTTTTCTTATAGTGTAGGCTTTCTTTTCTATGCTGCTCCTGTACATGTACTTGTTCTTGAACTTATAACATCAATAGCGCACTTTTCTCCTGATTATAAAAATAAATTAAGATATAGCTTTGATCGTTTACCAAAAAGTTATAGCAATACTAAGAACTTTATTATTTGGTATCTAATTGTTTGAAAATTAATTAATACTTGGATTGAAGAAATTTCAAACAAACACTTTTGAGCTTTTCTCTACTCGCTGAGATGAGTCGTGTGAAAAGGAATTTAAAAGTCTTGATTAATGAACCGACTAAAGCTTATTTTATTTCTAATTAAATAAGTAAGTTTGCCAAGTTGCCTCCTTCCAGATAGAATTCGAACTCATCTGCTTTCTATTAACGTTTAGATCGAATTTCGTTTCAAGTTTCAATTCTAACAAACTATCGGCTTTCTTTTGATCCCTTATCTTTTCTTTATTGTACAACTTTTAGCTATATAAATTTTGCATCTTAATCAGTTGAGAGAGGAATGGAAAAAAAAAGAATTTTGACAAAATATAATAAAATAATAATAGTCTTATTATATGAAATAAATGTTTTGAAATATTTTACATAAATATAATTTATTCAAATGAAATTTATTTTGTATAATTTTACTTTGATCACAAAATATATCTATCATAAAAGATATTAAAATATTTTCAAAATGATGAAGAAAAAGTAAATTTGTTTCCCTAGAGCAAGCATCTTATTAGAGAAGTAGATCAGACTTTTTTTTATTTTGTTTAAGGTTTTTTTTGGTATCTGATGGCCTTGATTGGTAACCAGTAAAAGTGAAATAAATTTCTCGCCTGGCACGGGATGCGAACTCTCGATCTTTGGCACCACGCCTCTGGGCCATAATAAAACTAATGTATCTACTGAATTTAGAAAAAAAAAACGCTTATATTTGAATCGTTTATTTCAGAAAGCACCTAAGGGACAAAATTTCAAAAAATGTGTTTTTGGTGCTAATGTACAATTTAAAGGTAAATACATCTTTTAGTGCCGAAATAACCAATGTTCCTCATCAGCAATGCTATTTGGCAGCCTTGAAAATAATCCGTTTATTTCAGAAAGAACCTAAGCGCCGTCGCTTAGGTTCTTTCTGCGGTAAATTTCACTCATGCCCTGTAGACATCACGTGTTTTGTGACTCGCAGCCGTCGCTTAGGTTCTTTCTGCGGTAAATTTCACTCGTGCCCTGTAGACATCACGTGTTTTGTGACTCGGTGGTTTGATTCAAAGGTTACCTAACACTGAGTAGTTAGTTTTCGATGAAAATTAGGTGTTATTTTGTTGTTTATTATTGCATTATATAGTTTTTTTTTTGACGTGACAACGTCTTACAAATCATGTGTCTATAGAGGCAAGTTAGAGGGGCATGCACGAAAAAGTTTATCGGCTTGAATAACTCCTCTGTCTTAAGAGATATAATTATGGAGAATATACGGTTAGAAAGAATGAGTTTTCAGCTAAAGAATTCACCATTTATTTTTTTCCTATCATCTTATTTTACCGCGCTGCGGTAAATTCTAATTTGAAAGTTTAAACCCCTGTAGATTCCGAACGGCTAATCCGATCAGACTAAATGAGATGTCATTTGGTGCAGAAACAAATCCTCTAATAGAATAAATAAAAAAATCCCGAGTAATTAACTCGAAAATTAGTTTTTTCTCGAAAAACCTCATTTTTTAGGCAAAAAATATCGAAAAATAGCCCTATTTATGTAACGCCTAGCTACTTGACCATAAAAGCTATTTTTTTTTTTATTAAGCCGGGTGCCAAAGGCCATCCCCATAATATACAATATATAACATTTTACAAAACAATATAAATACAATATAAAACCATGTAAATACAATATAACATTATATAGTTCTTAAGCCATGTCGGATAGTTCAGATGATGAACCTATTCCCAAGCGTAGGCGTGGTGTTGTGCACGAAGAAAAATACAAACGGAACATTATTCGGAATGCTAGGCTCAAAGGACTGCAGTACGACTCTGAATATACGCTGTGTATATAGACATACTGTAGCGTGTAGTCTACTTGTATTTTTCGATTTAGGCATAGTAAAAACACTCTTTTTTATACTTAAGTGTGTCTATTACTTACCTTTGATACCAAAACAGGTAAAAATTAATGGTTTGACTTAATTTCAATAATAATTTTTAAAAAATCACTCGTTTATTTCAGAAACCACCTAAGTGCAATTTTTTCAAAAATTAATTACTCAAAAACTTAAAGGAAAAAAATAATTTTTTAAATAGATTATCCCAATAGCATGTTTATGATTTGATAAAAAAATATTTGAAGTAGACTAGACCTATACTTAAGCTGCAAAACAGTTTTTTTTAGTTTTCCGAAAGTTGAAAAAAATGCACTTAGGTGCTTTCTGAAATAAACGATTCATTTAAGATGCACAAAAAAGAGGAAAATTTTTTTTTCTAAAAGTGTTTGTGAGACTATTAAAAATATATTTTTTATAAATGTAACTTTTTCATTGATTTAAACTTATTTAATAAAATATAAATATTTAACGTTATTTTGATTGACAAATTTTGATGGTTTTATTGCTTATTAGCAACTACCTAATTAAATTATGTTTAAAGTTTTTTAAGCCTCTTTAAAAACAACTTTATTTTTAACCTGGGTAATTACTATGAAAAAGTTTTTCTTTAATCTACTTCTTTTTTAATTCGTTCAACTTTTTTTTCTAATTCAATATAAAAAAGATTAAATAAATAATTGTCGTAATTAGATGTTATATTAAAAATATTGGAAAATATGAAAAGGCCTATTTTTGCTGGCGAGAAGACACAATTCAATTCTAAATTTAATAATATCCACGTGACAATATGACTCAGAGTTTATCTCTTTACCCTATAAAATTTGGCAAATAGTTCAAGAGTAAATTCGCGGTCAATTAAAATTTGGCAACATTAAAAATATTAAATTTTAATTTAATTATTTCTCATTTGTTTTTCTATTAATTTTGCTTAAAAAAGAACGAACGATTCTTTCTTAGAAGAATGAATAAAAAGGCTAAGTAGCTATTATTATAGTAATTATGGTAATATCCTTACTATTATAATTTTTACTTTGTTTTTACCATGCGTTAGAAATTTAATCATGAAGAAAGGTAGGAGATTGAAATTTTATTTTTTATTTAAGTTAGACACTCTCCTGGAGCGTGAAAATAAGCTTTTAAACAAAAACGGATAAAAAGTAGTACTTGTACTTTACTGATGCACTTCTTTAGTTTTTTCGATTTTTTCAAAATTCGCTCTAACGATTTTCAAAAATCAATTATGTTTTAGATGCTCTTTCAAATGTATATTCTCATTTTGCCCTCAAAATTGTTTGAAGCACACTTTTCTCTTGTACTTCATAGGAAAGATAGGAGAAATGGTTGCCATGGTAACAAAATATAAATATTTTCCCCTGTTTATAAACTTTACATCTTGAATTTTGCCCCCGGGTGTGGCGTAGTAGGTAGCGTGCCTACCTCCATGGGCGAAGCCAGGGGAGGCAGGGGGGCCGTTGCCCCCCCCTGGCTGGTCCTAAAAAATTAAAAAAAAAACAAGCAAATATATATTTTTCCCATTGGGAATTTTTTTTTAACACTCCAATCCACTACATTAATTTTTTTTTTTATTTAAATAAATAATTAATAATCTATGTATATATTAATTGCAAGCCCCCCCTCTCGCCCTAACGAGGGGGTGCCCCCCCCCCTAACAAGAAGTCTGGCTACTCCCATGCCTACCTCCTATACCAAATGTCGCGGGTTCGGACCCAGGCAGTCCGATGATTTTATTTAAGTCATTTGGATACCAGATGGCTTAAATAGAAATGCCTCAACCCCCAATATATATATTAATTACAACGGTTATCGTCTAAAGTCTTAAATGGCCTGAGTTTCCCGAAAAGACTGTGTGAATGTGTGTGTGAGTGTGAATGAGAAAAAAGTGTGAATGTTTAAAAAAAAAAAAAAAAAATCTTGAATTTTAATTACGTATCAACGGAAACTAAATATATCTCGACACAAAACAATCTGGTGTGACAAGCACAGAACACAACATCGATTACCAAAGGTAAGAGAAAGTTGTGTGCTGTGCGACCAGTCACACCAGATTTTTTAAATTATTTTTAATTTCAAAAATTTAATTACTTTAATATTATAATTAATAGGCTCTGATTTCTGGCTAAAAAATATTGTGTACATATAAAAATTATAAATAGTAGACTATTTCAAAATAATTTAACAGATAAATTGTTTTAGATTTATCAAAAGCAAAAAAAAAAATTCTCATTCTGTGGTTGTTAGGTGGTTCACAAAGTCAATGAAAGTATCTACGAGACCAATCAGACTTAATTGCATTGACAATGTGGTAAAGGGGCAAATGGACAAACGACCCTTCCACCTCTTTTGTTTCCCCTTAAGTGCATTTGGTTGGAATTGTTTAAAAAGAGGGAAAATGTCTCTCAGTTCATTTGCAAATAATTCGCTCTTAATCAATAAGATTTAAATATAAATAGAAGTGAGTGTTCTATATAAATATTTAGTAGGAATTTTATTGTTGTGACTTAGAATTCCGGGGAATATTTCTGATATAAGTTTTTATATTAATTAAGAGAGCCCGTAACCAAAAAAGTTTGAGATCCACTGGGGCTCCCAATTAATTAAGTACAGTCGGCACCACAAGTGCCTGATGTTCTTGAGAGTGGTCCCTTGAGCTTAATCAACCAAACAAATATTTTAAAAATTAATAAATAATCTTTTTTTAATACAACTGAAGGGGAAAAGCTATTTTTAAGACAACACTTTTGACGGCTAAGGAATTTGGTGGCCTAAGCTCAAGGCACACAGGCATTTGTGGCGCGATTGTAAGTAATTAAATTTATTAAATAATAAAGACAAATTATATAGTGAAAACAGCCAAAGTTATTATTTATACTCATTGGTTGCTTGAAGGTTTACTTTTGATATTTTTCAAGTCTTCGAAATTTTCAAATATTATTTTGAAATATTTACAGTATAGTCGTGTAAATATTTCAAATAAATATTAGAAAATTCCGAAAACCTGTAAAATATTTAAAGTACACCTTTAAATAATCAAAGAGAATAAAAGCAGGGTTATATAATATTCAAATTAATTTAATTAAATATTGATGGGTATTGGTTTTGGTATAAAGTGTAAATTATTTGTCAGAATGACTTCGTACACAGTTGTAAATAAATAAAATTGTTCGCATCGAAAAAAAAAATTAGTCTGCGATACTGAGATATGTTCATATTTACTTAGGAGTAAAATGGATAGCCAGTATAATTTAAATTAATATTAATTTTATTGATTAGTACAGGAATTGAACCTTTGTCTTCTTTGAACTTATAAATGTTGAATAAGTCTATTAAGTATAAGAATATGTCTATAAAGAGGGAGTGTTTTATATAAAAATTTGGAATTGTACTTTTTTCTGTTGTGCTAATTTAAAACTATGTGAAAAATAGTATAAAAAAACTAAAGGCCTAATTTATTTGGAATTTAATTCTTCAGTTCTAATGATTGATTTTCAGGTCTTGTACTTTTTAGGAAAAAGGGAAATACCTTAATGACCTCTTATCTAAGTTTATGATTGATTTTTTTTAATCAATTAAAAATGTTTAATTAAATATTCCTCCCTAATCATTAATGATGTCAGTTTCATAGATAAAAATTCAAAGTTTGATCACTATTAGGAAAAGGATCTACCTAGATAGTTTTCTTCGAAACAACTAAAATAATGATTAGAAAATGATTTCATCCTATTGATTTATTTCAGAAAACTTGACAATAATGCTCGCTTCGGATAGGCCACATTAATTATGCCGAGTTAAACAACAATAAAAAATTTCTCTCCTTCATCTGAATTCATTTTAATCAAAGTAAAATAAAAAGCCGTGATGATATTAATATAAAATTAATTTTTCTCTTTTGAAAAATAAGAAAGTTAATATCAAACTCGACATCAAAATCGAATAAAACGAATCGTTGTCTTTTCTAAACTTTCTTTACAAATGTTTTCTCAATTTGCAAAAAGAGCCGGAATCCAGTGAATTCCCAACTCTCCTCTGTCCTTTTCGTTCTCTTCTCATTTCTCTCTCTCTCTCTCTCCCTCTCTCGATATAGCGCAGGTGTTCTTTTGTCAGTGGAGAGATGGAGATGAGAAAGAAAAACTTTTCTTTAATCATTTTCATAATTTATACATTAATTTAAAAAGAATATTATAAAACTAATATTTATTTAAGATTTTTAAGTAAGAAAAACTTTAATTGTACTTGCTTTGTTTTTTTTTTATCTGGTTCTTTTTTTTTTTTTTTGCAAAAGTGGTGAATAGATTATTTTTTTTATCCTCTTTGTTTGGCTAGAAAAATATTTGTTCTCAAAATAAAATCCCTCAATTAATTAGAGTAGTTTTAGATTTGATTTAAAAACTATTTTAAATTGTTATGTATGCTTCTTAAAGGGGGGGAATGAGGAAGGAGAGAGGGAGACCAGTCCCGAAAGGGACTGATTTTTGGGGAGTAGAGAGGTGAAGGGCCTCTCACTCCCAAAATTGGAACCGGGTTGTCGGCTCTTGAGCTAGATACCGGTACTTGGGGTTGGTGCGTGCCTCCGTGCACGATGCACCAGGGGTAAATAAACGGGGAATGATTTTCTTTTGTAGGCTATTGAGGGTTTTTATGCCATAATTTAGGCTTTTCCCTCAAATAAAAAAAAAAAAAAAAAAAAAAAAAAAAAAAAAAATTGTTATGTATTCAGCTGGTAGAGTAAATCAGAGTTATTTTCTCATTATCAAGCTTAATTAATTTAATAATTATCTTATTGAATTTCATTTCTTCTACACCTGGACTGGTGACAAATTCCAGAGATTCGCTTCCATAAAAATTTGTTTTAAATCACTATCCGATTCTTGGAACTGGTGAGTGGGCCTATCTTTCTGCTTTGGACTCTTCAATTTATCCAATTAATTTGGATAAATCTTTTGAACGTTAAATGTTGTTGTTAAATTAATTAATATTAATATATAACATATAATTTATCAATTCAATCTATATGCTGGCTAGGATGCGAACCCACATCCCTTGGCATTTAAGATAATCAATTTTGGCAATGTCAACATTTCTAATCTCTCTCTCACGGAGGGTGTAGAGAGAATTTCATTTGAATAATTATTAATAAACTAGCTGCTTCGCTTTCCCCCTGGATCTTTCTTTTATATTCTTTTTGTGGTGGTTTTCTTCAAAATTCATACATGTATACTTATTATAATATTTCAAAACTACAGTTCAACGGACAGATAGACAAAGCAATTATTATTTGGACCCTGTTATGCAATAGTGTGTCAAGCGCCAAAAAATTAAAAATTGAGTTAGGCACGGAATATTGTTTCAAATGCTATAATTAATAGTATTTTTTATGAAATAAGTCCTAAAAAAATTTATATTTAATGTTACTTGCATAATTGACAAAAAAATTAGCCTATATATAATCTAATCACAACAAAAAACTTTAATGTTAATTTTCTCAAACTCGGTAGGTGGCGCTTGACACACTAATGCGTAACAGGGTCCATATATACCTTAATTCTGTGGAACATTTCTCCTATTTCCTCTAAATTTATACATGTTGTTAATGAATGTTGGAAACACTATTTTTCTAGCCTATTTATAACAAATGGGAAATTTTAGGAAAGGTTTTCTGGTCGATCGGTGTGTCCCCTCACGTAAATAAACAGGACACTCTTTAGGTAGACATATACGGTCTAAATGAAATGAAAAAGAATTAAATTTTATATTATTCATTTGGGTAAACCACTTGTCTGTTCCTTTAGAGCATTGGTTTCCAAACGTTATGTTACTACGCCTTAAAAATATGTATGATGCCTCCAACCCCCCTCCCTCCCCATTTTTTAAAATATAATAAAACAAACATAATTTTTTTTTTTTTTTTTTGATGAAACTTGAAGCAAGAAGTTAGAGAAAAGAGATATGTCTATGTATTTTTTGTTAAAGCCCTACTGTTTGATAATTTTTATATTATATGGCTCTCTATGACTGTAAGTTATAAAAGAACAATTTTATTTTTAATTTTATTTTGTAAAAAATAGGGAGTAAAAAAACATCTTGTATTAATATTTTAGCCAACCACTGAAGAAGTCCTATAGCAAGTGACGAAACATTGTCTGGGGTCAAATAAAGTTTTGTTTTAAAAAACTTTTTGACTTTAATTGAACCTACTGGTCCGAATCCCTTTTGGAAAATAAAAATTTTTATGTGCTAAAAAATTTATTAATACCAACTAAGACAACACAAAAAAAAAAGTAAATAAGAATAGGCCTACCAGCAATCATTTGGAAAAATGTCCGCTGTGGCTAATTTTTGCTCCTCCCCTTAGACTAGTCCGCACCTCCAAGTTTGGAAAACGCTGCATCAGGATCCTGTGCATTTTATTAATTAAATTCCATCATTTAACAATTAATAAATAAAATATTATATTAAATATATCCATTTAAATTTATTTT
>JAKCPI010017284.1:0-10323 GCA_023213315.1 Euborellia annulipes
AATTTTAATATATCGAAGACTAAATAAATGTCGACACAAAAATCTGGTGTGACAAGCACAGAACCCAACTTTCGATTACCGAAGGGTTAGAGAAAGTTGTGTGCTGTGCGACCAATCACACCATATTTATTCCATTTGGTATCCAAATGATTTAAATAAATTCATCGGACTGCCTGGATCCGAACCCGCGCCTCGTGGCTTCCAGCTATTATTATTGACATTTGTCATCAACGGGCCACGGGGGGAGAGGAGATTTCATTTTATAATTTAGGCAACACAAATGAACAATTTAAAGATTTTTCGATTAATTACTCTTCTTGCACAGAACAGTCGTTTAAAGTCCTCTTTAGAAATTAAAACTAAGAGTGTCGTTCGTCATAGTTTTATTCAATAATCATTTAATCATTTTTTTTTTTCAATTAATTATTCTACAAATCATAAATTCAATTTTTTTCTTATTCAATGAATTTGCCATTTAGATTAAAGTTCATTTTAATAGGTCAAATACTTTTCAAATAAATAATAATTCTTTCAAAAAAGAAAAATATTTTTTTTTTTTACATAGACTGAACTTATTAGTTCTCCAGAATTTTTGCGGTAGGGCCTACATCATTTGCATTTTAAAAATTATTCTAATTAATTTCTTTGAGCAGTCCGATGATTTTATTTAAGCCATCTGGATACCAGATGGCTTAAATAGAAATGCCTGAACCTACAATTTATATAGGTCTATTACTTACAACGGGTATCGTCAAAGTCTTAAATGGCCTAAGTTGCCGAAAAGACTGTGTGAATGTGTGGGTGAGTGTGAGTGTGAATGAGAAAAAAAGTGTGAATGTTTAAAAAAAAAAAAAAAAAAAAAAATTCTTTGAAAAATGTAGAGGTTTTCAAATGATAATTTCCACCACTCACTAATAGCTATTCAAATTCTTTTTTTTTTTTTTGTTTCTCATTTTGATAATCTGTTCGTTAAAAGATAGGTTAGATTTTCCATTTCTTAAGGAAATATATATAAAAAAAATTTGCGTAGTTACAATTCGGGATTCTCCTCTTTAACGACCTCTTGTATTAACCTTTTCTAAAATTCAACATTAATATTCAGATTATTTCGCTTATCCTCTGGGATTGCTTTTCATTTTGATGGATCAAGTTAACTCAACGATAATTGCATCCTATGTTGAAAAGTGAAAAAAAAAATTTAATTTAAAAGAATATTATATTCCAAATTGGAAATTGGGTAGGTTAATATAGCTATATATATATTTTTTTTAATATTCAAAATCTAAAATATAATCTGTGATTATAATATACTTCACCAATAAAAAATAAATAAAAATTTATTATGTTAAGGTGCGCGTCTCGAAAAACCGTTAAAGCACGATTGACTCGAGGCGGCAAGAGATGGCGTTAGTGTTCCCCCATTGGAATACACGGAACTTGTTCCATTTCATTCTAGACTTTCCAGCTAATTAATTAAAGGCAAAAAATTAATTATTTTTTAACACAATGATTACTAATTTAATTATCTACAACTTATAGAGCTCCTTTTTTTATCTTTTATTTTTTTAAATATCTTTTATTTAATGCGATTAATCTAAAAAAAATTTTTTTTTTCGAAAATCAAAAAAAGGGCTTATTTTATTTGTAGATATTTTAAATAGCTTTAATTTAAAAAAAATTTGAGGTCGATAGCTTCAAAATTGTGGCCGCTGGAAAGTCCCAAAATTAGCACCCCGAGACGCGCACCTTTAAAAAAATAAATTTAAATGGATAGATTTAATATAATATTTTATTTATTAATTGTTAAATGATGGAATTTAATTAATAAAATGCACAGGATCCTAATGCAGCGTTTTCCAAACTTGGAAGTGCGGACTAGTCTAAGGGGAGGAGCAAAAAGTCAAAAAGTTTTTTTAAAACAAAACTTTATTTGACCCTAGACAATGTTTCGTCCACTTGCTGTAGGACTTCTTCAGTGGTTGGCTAAAATATTAATACAAGAGTTTTTTTACTCCCTATTTTTTACAAAATAAAATTAAAAATAAAATTGTTCTTTTATAACTTACAGTCATAGAGAGCCATATAATATAAAATTATCAAACAGTAGGGCTTTAACAAAAAATACATAGACATCTCTTTTCTCTAACTTCTTGCTAAGCTTCATCAAAAAAAAAAAAAAAAAAAATTATGTTTGTATTATTATATCTTAAAAAATGGGGAGGGAGGGGGGTTGGAGGCATCATACATATTTTTAAGGCGTAGTAACATAACGTTTGGAAACCAATGCTCTAAAGGAACAGACAAGTGGTTTACCCAAATGTATAATATAAAATTTAATTCTTTTTCATTTCATTTAGACCGTATATGTCTACCTAAAGAGTGCCCTGTTTATTTACGTGAGGGGACACACCGATCGACCAGAAAACCTTTCCTAAAATTTCCCATTTGTTATAAATAGGCTAGAAAAATAGTGTTTCCAACATTCATTAACAACAAAGTATAAATTTAGAGGAAATAGGAGAAATGTTCCACAGAATTAAGGTATATATGGACCCTGTTACGCATTAGTGTGTCAAGCGCCACCTACCGAGTTTTGAGAAAATTAACATTAAAGTTTTTTGTTGTGATTAGATTATACATATATAGGCTAATTTTTTTGTCAATAGTGCAAGTAACATTAAATATAATTTTTTTTAGGACTTATTTCATAAAAAATACTATTAATTATAGCATTTGAAACAATATTCCGTGCATAACTCAATTTTTAATTTTTTTGGCGCTTGACACACTATTGCATAACAGGGTCCAAATAATAATTGCTTTGTCTATCTGTCCGTTGAACTGTAGTTTTGAAATATTATAATAAGTATACATGTATGAATTTTGAAGAAAACCACCACAAAAAGAATATAAAAGAAAGATCCAGGGGAAAGCGAAGCAGCTAGTTTATTTATAATTATTCAAATGAAATTCTCTCTACACCCTCCGTGAGAGAGAGATTAGAAATGTTGACATTGCCAAAATTGATTATCTTAAATGCCAAGGGATGTGGGTTCGCATCCTAGCCAGCATATAGATTGAATTGATAAATTATATATATTAATATTAATTAATTTAACAACAACATTTAACGTTCAAGATTTATCCAAATTAATTGCATAAATTGAAGAGTCCAAAGCAGAAAGATAGGCCCACTCACCAGTTCCAAGAATCGGATAGTGATTTAAAACAAATTTTTATGGAAGCGAATCTCTGGAATTTGTCACCAGTCCAGGTGTAGAAGAAATGAAATTCAATAAGATAATTATTAAATTAATTAAGCTTGATAATGAGAAAATAACTCTGATTTACCCAACCAGCTGAATACATAACAATTTTTTTTTTTTTTTATTTGAGGGAAAAGCCTAAATTATGGCATAAAAACCCTCAATAGCCTACAAAAGAAAATCATTCCCCGTTTATTTACCCCTGGTGCATCGTGCACGGAGGCACGCACCAACCCCAAGTACCGGTATCTAGCTCAAGAGCCAACAACCCGGTTCCAATTTTGGGAGTGAGAGGCCCTTCACCTCTCTACTCCCCAAAAATCAGTCCCTTTCGGGACTGGTCTCCCTCTCTCCTTCCTCATTCCCCCCCCTTTAAGCATACATAACAATTTAAAATAGTTTTTAAATCAAATCTAAAACTACTCTAATTAATTGAGGGATTTTATTTTGAGAACAAATATTTTTCTAGCCAAACAAAGAGGATAAAAAAAATAATCTATTCACCACTTTTTGCAAAAAAAAAAAAAAAGAACCAGATAAAAAAAAACAAAGCAAGTACAATTAAAGTTTTTCTTACTTAAAAATCTTAAATAAATATTAGTTTTATAATATTCTTTTTAAATTAATGTATAAATTATGAAAATGATTAAAGAAAAGTTTTTCTTTCTCATCTCCATCTCTCCACTGACAAAAGAACACCTGCGCTTTATCGAGAGAGGGAGAGAGAGAGAGAGAAATGAGAAGAGAACGAAAAGGACAGAGGAGAGTTGGGAATTCACTGGATTCCGGCTCTTTTTGCAAATTGAGAAAACATTTGTAAAGAAAGTTTAGAAAAGACAACGATTCGTTTTATTCGATTTTGATGTCGAGTTTGATATTAACTTTCTTATTTTTCAAAAGAGAAAAATTAATTTTATATTAATATCATCACGGCTTTTTATTTTACTTTGATTAAAATGAATTCAGATGAAGGAGAGAAATTTTTATTGTTGTTTAACTCGGCATAATTAATGTGGCCTATCCGAAGCGAGCATTATTGTCAAGTTTTCTGAAATAAATCAATCGGATGAAATCATTTTCTAATCATTATTTTAGTTGTTCCGAAAAAACTATCTAGGTAGATCCTTTTTCTAATAGTGATCAAACTTATGAATTTTTATCTATGAAACTGACATCATTAATGATTAGGGAGGAATATTTAATTAAACAATTGATTAAAAAAAATCAATCATAAACTTAGATAAGAGGTCATTAAGGTATTTCCCTTTTTCCTAAAAAGTACAAGACCTGAAAATCAATCATTAGAACTGAAGAATTAAATTCCAAATAAATTAGGCCTTTAGTTTTTTTATACTATTTTTCACATAGTTTTAAATTAGCACAACAGAAAAAAGTACAATTCCAAATTTTTATATAAAACACTCCCTCTTTATAGACATATTCTTATACTTAATAGACTTATTCAACATTTATAAGTTCAAAGAAGACAAAGGTTCAATTCCTGTACTAATCAATAAAATTAATATTAATTTAAATTATACTGGCTATCCATTTTACTCCAAGTAAATATGAACATATCTCAGTATCGCAGACTAATTTTTTTTTTCGATGCGAACAATTTTATTTATTTACAACTGTGTTACGAAGTCATTCTGACAAATAATTTACACTTTATACCAAAACCAATACCCGTCAATATTTAATTAAATTAATTTGAATATTATATAACCCTGCTTTTATTCTCTTTGATTATTTAAAGGTGTACTTTAAATATTTTACAGGTTTTCGGAATTTTCTAATATTTATTTGAAATATTTACACGACTATACTGTAAATATTTCAAAATAATATTTGAAAATTTCGAAAACTTGAAAATATCAAAAGTAAACCTTCAAGCAACCAATGAGTATAAATAATAACTTTGGCTGTTTTCACTATATAATTTGTCTTTATTATTTAATAAATTTAATTACTTACAATCGCGCCCCAAATGCCTGTGAGCCTTGAGCTTAGGCCACCAAAAGCTTAGCCGTCAAAAGTGTTATCTTAAAAGTAGCTTTTCCCCTTCAGTTGTATTAAAAAAAGATTATTTATTAATTTTTAAAATATTGGTTTGGTTGATTAAGCTCAAGGCACCACTCTCAAGAACATCAGGCACTTGTGGTGCCGACTGTACATAATTAATTGGGAGCCCCAGTGGATCTCAAACTTTTTTGGTTACGGGCTCTTTCTTTTTACTTTCTCTTAGCCTATATATGAAATATATAGGAGAGAAAGTATTGCGATCATGTCAAAAATTCGATGTCGAGATTTTGATGGATATACATGTTTTGAGGTCCCCTGAGTCCAAAAAAAGTGGGTCCCGCAAATTGGTCTGTGTGTGTGTATGTATGTATGTATGTGTGTGTGTGTGTCTGTATGTGTGGACAGATTTTTAGCATGAAGGAATTGAGCTACCGGATTGAAATTTTATATTTAACTTAGGTACCTTCCCACACGCTCAAAATAAGCTTTTGAACAAAATCGGCCAAAAAGTACTAGTACTTTACTGATGTACTTTTTCAGTTTTTTTCGATTTTCTCAAAATTCCCTCCAAGGATTTTTTTTAAAATTCAAAAATCAATTATTTTTTAGATGCTCTTTAAAATGTATATTCTCATTTTGCCGTTGAAATCTTCTGAAGACCACTTTACTCTTGTTCTTCATAGGAAAGATAGAAATGGTTGCCATGGTAACGGAATTTAAATCTTTTTCTTTTTATTAGATTAAAAATCAATTATTATTTAAATTCCCATTTTTTTTTAAATTTATTTGTGTCTTTAATTGTTTCAAAGAAAACATATATGTCTCTCTCTCACTTGCAAACATTATCGTCTCTCTCTACTCTTTTTATTAAATTCCCTTTCCACCTTATCTTCGCATAGGCCTAATGTTAATTTCCTATAGGGATTTGTATGTTAATTTCGATTCAAAAGGGGGTCCCCTTTAGAACTTTTTAGGCATTTAAAATTTTTTTTTCAATTCTTATGAAATTTTGTATTTATTTACGATTCTATATTGTGTATAAAATGTCCAAATATGAGATTAAAATTTTGAAAAATAACCATAGTTTATTTGAAGCAGTCAACATTTAAAATGCAAGTTTGAAACTAAGGTGCTATCGGAAACTAAATATATCTCGACACAAAAAATCTGGTGTGACCAGCACAGTGCGCAACTTTCTCTTACCGAAGGGTAAGAGAAAGTTGTGTGCTGTGCGCCAGTCACACCAGATTTTTTTAATAAAAAAACATTCACACTTTTTTCTCATTCACACTCACACTCACACACACATTCACACAGTCTTTTCGGCAACTTAGGCCATATAAGACTTTGACGATAACCGTTGTAAGTAATATATAAATTGTAGGTTCAGGCATTTCTATTTAAGCCATCTGGTATCCAAATGGCTTAAATAAAATCATCGGACTGCCTGGGTCCGAACCCGCGACGTTTGGTACAGGGGGGGTTCAACTCAATGCTTTGCTCACGTCGCTAACGTCCCTCCATTTCCCCTCAAACGCCACCGAATTTTTGAACCGCTAAATTCAAAATTCTTTTGCATGCAGTGGGCGGAGCTTAACTGGTCCAAAATATTCAAAATTCTATTGTATAGATTATTCGTAAATAATACATATAATATATGCTAATTTTTTTTTTGTGTCCATTTTATATCAATTTTCTGGAGTTGGTATAGGCCTATATATATATATATATATATAGATAGATATATATAGATATATAGACCTATATCAACACCAAGGAAATGGATCAAATTATGTAGAAACAGCCACAGAAAATAATATTTAAAGATTTCTCTTTAAGTTACTTGTGGTAATTACAAGTTAACTCCTACTGACTACCACAAGTAACTTAAAGAGTAACCTTGAAATATATTATAAAGAGAGGATCAAGATAATATGTTTGGGAGGAGGCAGGAGAACGGATAGAAAACACCACAGGTTGATAAGAAATTATTGGGAAACATTAAATGATTTGATTGAAACTTTGAATCTGCTTATATGACAGAAGAGACTGACTTTGAATAACGGTTGGAATTGGACTATGCCACCCTTACAAAAAAAAATTGTTTCATCAATATTATTTTTTTTTTCTTTTCTCTTGTTATTTATTTATTCATTTTGTAAAATATTTTTTGGTTTTTGTTTTATTGAAATATAAAAATGATTTTTATATTTGGAATTAGGTTCTTTTTTTTTGACTAGTTTTAAGTTGGTGTATTTTCGGTGGCGTTAAGCCACGCCTCCAAAAGTTAAGCGACAGCCGGCCCAATTCGAGTCGGAAGCCCCTGGTTTGGTATAGGAGGTAGGCACTCTACCTACTACGCCACACCCGGGGGCTACGGGCTCTCTTAATTAATATAAAAACTTATATCAGAAATATTCCCCGGAATTCTAAGTCACAACAATAAAATTCCTACTAAATATTTATATAGAACACTCACTTCTATTTATATTTAAATCTTATTGATTAAGAGCGAATTATTTGCAAATGAACTGAGAGACATTTTCCCTCTTTTTAAACAATTCCAACCAAATGCACTTAAGGGGAAACAAAAGAGGTGGAAGGGTCGTTTGTCCATTTGCCCCTTTACCACATTGTCAATGCAATTAAGTCTGATTGGTCTCGTAGATACTTTCATTGACTTTGTGAACCACCTAACAACCACAGAATGAGAATTTTTTTTTTGCTTTTGATAAATCTAAAACAATTTATCTGTTAAATTATTTTGAAATAGTCTACTATTTATAATTTTTATATGTACACAATATTTTTTAGCCAGAAATCAGAGCCTATTAATTATAATATTAAAGTAATTAAATTTTTGAAATGAAAAATAATTTAAAAAATCTGGTGTGACTGGTCGCACAGCACACAACTTTCTCTTACCTTTGGTAATCGATGTTGTGTTCTGTGCTTGTCACACCAGATTTTTTTGTGTCGAGATATATTTAGTTTCCGTTGATACGTAATTAAAATTCAAGATTTTTTTTTTTTTTAAACATTCACACTTTTTTCTCATTCACACTCACACTCACACACACATTCACACAGTCTTTTCGGGAAACTCAGGCCATTTAAGACTTTAGACGATAACCGTTGTAATTAATATATATATTGGGGGTTGAGGCATTTCTATTTAAGCCATCTGGTATCCAAATGACTTAAATAAAATCATCGGACTGCCTGGGTCCGAACCCGCGACGTTTGGTATAGGAGGTAGGCACGCTACCTACTACGCCACACCCGGGGGCAAAATTCAAGATGTAAAGTTTATAAACAGGGGAAAATATTTATATTTTGTTACCATGGCAACCATTTCTCCTATCTTTCCTATGAAGTACAAGAGAAAAGTGTGCTTCAAACAATTTTGAGGGCAAAATGAGAAAATACATTTGAAAGAGCATCTAAAACATAATTGATTTTTGAAAATCGTTAGAGCGAATTTTGAAAAAATCGAAAAAACTAAAGAAGTGCATCAGTAAAGTACAAGTACTACTTTTTATCCGTTTTTGTTTAAAAGCTTATTTTCACGCTCCAGGAGAGTGTCTAACTTAAATAAAAAATAAAATTTCAACCTCCTAGCTTTCTTCATGATTAAATTTCTAACGCATGGTAAAAACAAAGTAAAAAATCTGGTGTGACTGGCGCACACCACACAACCTTCTCTTACCTTCGGTAATCGAAAGTTGTGTACTGTTCTTGTCACACCAGATTTTTTATGTCGACATAGTATTTAGTTCCCGGCAGTAGGGAATATTTGAATTCAGATGTAAAAATTTATAAGTATGGGAAAATATTTATATTTTGTTACCATGGCAACCATTTCTCCTATCTTTCCTATGAAGCACAAGAGTAAAAGTGTGCTTCAAACAATTTTGAGGGCAAAACGAGAATATACATTTGAAAGAGCATCTAAAAAATAATTGATTTTTGAATTTTAATCAAAATCGTTAGAGCGAAGAGAAAATCGAAAAAAACTGAAAAAGTACATCAGTAAAGTACTAGTACTCTTTGACCGATTTTGATTTAAAGCTTATTTTTCCGGTCCCGCGGGGTGTTTTAACTTAAATATAAAATTTCGGCCTCGTAGCTCAATTCCTTCATGCTTAAAATTGAACACACACCCACCCACCCACCCACCCCACACACACACCCACAGACAGACCATGTCGCGAAAACCACTTTTTTTGGATTCAGGGGACCTCAAAACGTGAAGATCCATCAAAATCTCGACATCGAATTTTTGACATGAATCCAATACTTTCTCTCTATATATATATTACATATATACATAGGTAAGAGAAAGTAAAATTATAATAGTAAGGATATTACCATAATTACTATAATAATAGCTACTTAGCCTTTTTATTCATTCTTCTAAGAAAGAATCGTTCGTTCTTTTTTAAGCAAAATTAATAGAAAAACAAATGAGAAATAATTAAATTAAAATTTAATATTTTTAATGTTGCCAAATTTTAATTGACCGCGAATTTACTCTTGAACTATTTGCCAAATTTTATAGGGTAAAGAGATAAACTCTGAGTCATATTATCACGTGGATATTATTAAATTTAGAATTGAATTGTGTCTTCTCGCCAGCAAAAATAGGCCTTTTCATATTTTCCAATATTTTTAATATAACATCTAATTACGACAATTATTTATTTAATCTTTTTTATATTGAATTAGAAAAAAAGTTAGAACGAATTAAAAAAGAAGTAGATTAAAGAAAAACTTTTTCATAGTAATTACCAGGTTAAAAATAAAGTTGTTTTTAAAGAGGCTTAAAAAACTTTAAACATAATTTAATTAGGTAGTTGCTAATAAGCAATAAAACCATCAAAATTTGTCCAATCAAAATAACGTTAAATATTTATATTTTATTAAATAAGTTTAAATCAATGAAAAAGTTACATTTTTATAAAAAATATATATTTTTAATAGTCTCACAAACACTTTTAGAAAAAAAATTTTCCTCTTTTTTGTGCATCTT
>JAKCPI010017285.1:0-10897 GCA_023213315.1 Euborellia annulipes
AAAATAAATTTAAATGGATAGATTTAATATAATAATTTTATTTATTAATTGTTAAATGATGGAATTTAATTAATAAAATGCACAGGATCCTGATGCAGCGTTTTCCAAACTTGGAAGTGCGGACTAGTCTAAGGGAGGAGCAAAAATTAGCCACAGCGGACATTTTTCCAAATGATTGCTGGTATTCTTAGTTACTTTTTTTTTGTTTGTCTTAGTTGGTATTAATAAATTTTTTAGCAATAAAAATTTTTATTTTCCAAAAGGATTCGGACCAGTAGGTTCAATTAAAGTCAAAAAGTTTTTTTAAAACAAAACTTTATTTGACCCCAGACAATGTTTCGTCCACTTGCTGTAGGACTTCTTCAGTGGTTGGCTAAAATATTAATACAAGATGTTTTTTTACTCCCTATTTTTTACAAAATAAAATTAAAAATAAAATTGTTCTTTTATAACTTACAGTCATAGAGAGCCATATAATATAAAATTATCAAACAGTAGGGCTTTAACAAAAAATACATAGACATCTCTTTTCTCTAACTTCTTGCTAAGCTTCATCAAAAAAAAAAAAAATTATGTTTGTATTATTATATTTTAAAAAATGGGGAGGGAGGGGGGTTGGAGGCATCATACATATTTTTTAAGGCGTAGTAACATAACGTTTGGAAAGCAATGCTCTAAAGGAACAGACAAGTGGTTTACCCAAATGTATAATATAAAATTTAATTCTTTTTCATTTCATTTAGACCGTATATGTCTACCTAAAGAGTGCCCTGTTTATTTACGTGAGGGGACACACCGATCGACCAGAAAACCTTTCCTAAAATTTCCCATTTGTTATAAATAGGCTAGAAAAATAGTGTTTCCAACATTCATTAACAACAAAGTATAAATTTAGAGGAAATAGGAGAAATGTTCCACAGAATTAAGGTATATATGGACCCTGTTACGCATTAGTGTGTCAAGCGCCACCTACCGAGTTTTGAGAAAATTAACATTAAAGTTTTTTGTTGTGATTAGATTATACATATATAGGCTAATTTTTTTGTCAATTGTGCAAGTAACATTAAATATAAATTTTTTTAGGACTTATTTCATAAAAAATACTATTAATTATAGCATTTGAAACAATATTCCGTGCATAACTCAATTTTTAATTTTTTTGGCGCTTGACACACTATTGCATAACAGGGTCCAAATAATAATTGCTTTGTCTATCTGTCCGTTGAACTGTAGTTTTGAAATATTATAATAAGTATACATGTATGAATTTTGAAGAAAACCACCACAAAAAAGAATATAAAAGAAAGATCCAGGGGAAAGCGAAGCAGCTAGTTTATTTATAATTATTCAAATGAAATTCTCTCTACACCCTCCGTGAGAGAGAGATTAGAAATGTTGACATTGCCAAAATTGATTATCTTAAATGCCAAGGGATGTGGGTTCGCATCCTAGCCAGCATATAGATTGAATTGATAAATTATATATATTAATATTAATTAATTTAACAACAACATTTAACGTTCAAGATTTATCCAAATTAATTGGATAAATTGAAGAGTCCAAAGCAGAAAGATAGGCCCACTCATCAGTTCCAAGAATCAGATAGTGATTTAAAACAAATTTTTATGGAAGCGAATCTCTGGAATTTGTCACCAGTCCAGGTGTAGAAGAAATGAAATTCAATAAGATAATTATTAAATTAATTAAGCTTGATAATGAGAAAATAACTCTGATTTACCCAACCAGCTGAATACATAACAATTTTTTTTTTTTTATTTGAGGGAAAAGCCTAAATTATGGCATAAAAACCCTCAATAGCCTACAAAAGAAAATCATTCCCCGTTTATTTACCCCTGGTGCATCGTGCACGGAGGCACGCACCAACCCCAAGTACCGGTATCTAGCTCAAGAGCCGACAACCCGGTTCCAATTTTGGGAGTGAGAGGCCCTTCACCTCTCTACTCCCCAAAAATCAGTCCCTTTCGGGACTGGTCTCCCTCTCTCCTTCCTCATTCCCCCCTTTAAGCATACATAACAATTTAAAATAGTTTTTAAATCAAATCTAAAACTACTCTAATTAATTGAGGGATTTTATTTTGAGAACAAATATTTTTCTAGCCAAACAAAGAGGATAAAAAAAATAATCTATTCACCACTTTTGCAAAAAAAAAAAAAAGAACCAGATAAAAAAAAACAAAGCAAGTACAATTAAAGTTTTTCTTACTTAAAAATCTTAAATAAATATTAGTTTTATAATATTCTTTTTAAATTAATGTATAAATTATGAAAATGATTAAAGAAAAGTTTTTCTTTCTCATCTCCATCTCTCCACTGACAAAAGAACACCTGCGCTTTATCGAGAGAGGGAGAGAGAGAGAGAGAAATGAGAAGAGAACGAAAAGGACAGAGGAGAGTTGGGAATTCACTGGATTCCGGCTCTTTTTGCAAATTGAGAAAACATTTGTAAAGAAAGTTTAGAAAAGACAACGATTCGTTTTATTCGATTTTGATGTCGAGTTTGATATTAACTTTCTTATTTTTCAAAAGAGAAAAATTAATTTTATATTAATATCATCACGGCTTTTTATTTTACTTTGATTAAAATGAATTCAGATGAAGGAGAGAAATTTTTTATTGTTGTTTAACTCGGCATAATTAATGTGGCTTATCCGAAGCGAGCATTATTGTCAAGTTTTCTGAAATAAATCAATCGGATGAAATCATTTTCTAATCATTATTTTAGTTGTTCCGAAGAAAACTATCTAGGTAGATCCTTTTTCTAATAGTGATCAAACTTTGAATTTTTATCTATGAAACTGACATCATTAATGATTAGGGAGGAATATTTAATTAAACATTTTTAATTGATTAAAAAAAATCAATCATAAACTTAGATAAGAGGTCATTAAGGTATTTCCCTTTTTCCTAAAAAGTACAAGACCTGAAAATCAATCATTAGAACTGAAGAATTAAATTCCAAATAAATTAGGCCTTTAGTTTTTTTATACTATTTTTCACATAGTTTTAAATTAGCACAACAGAAAAAAGTACAATTCCAAATTTTTATATAAAACACTCCCTCTTTATAGACATATTCTTATACCATGGGGAACATAAACATTTGCACCCTGAGCAATTTGAAAGACGCCTACTGTTAGGCAGCCCAATTGACTCACCACTACATATGCACTGTCTGTGTGAATTTACCTGAGGTAGGGTTCTGAGGGTCTTTTAGGATAGACCATAAACCATCCCTTTGGACAATAAATAAATTTTAAATAAAGAATTTGCGAATTCCTCTTCTAGACACCGAAAAAAAACTTAAATTCAATTTTTAGCTTTTAATCTATTGGGGGGTCCAGGCATTTTTATTTAAGTCATATGGTTTCCAAATGCCTTAAATAAAATTATCGGATTGCCTGGGGTCCGAACGCGCGACTTTCGGTATAGAAGTTAGGCACTCTACCAACTACTCCAAGCCCCGAGGGCGATTTTTTTTTTTTTATAAGAATATTTTAACGCCCGAGATATTATTATAAAGGTCTATAGATATCGGAGAAATTTTATTAAAAATTGGGATAGTAGGCGTCTTTCAAATGGCTCAGGGTGCAAGTTTCGTTCAAAATTTGAAATAAGTTGATTTTTTTCCAAATAACAAGATGAAATTAAAAAAAAAGTTTAAATATTGAGATAAAAAAAAAGGCTACGCTATATTGCTGAAAAGAGATGGTTTATGGTCTATCCTAAAAGACCCTCAGAACCCTACCTCAGGTAAATTCACACAGACACTGCATATGTAGTGGTGAGTCAATTGGGCTGCCTAGCAGTAGGCGTCTTTCAAATGGCTTAGGGTGCAAATGTTTATGTTCCCCATGGTACTTAATAGACTTATTCAACATTTATAAGTTCAAAGAAGACAAAGGTTCAATTCCTGTACTAATCAATAAAATTAATATTAATTTAAATTATACTGGCTATCCATTTTACTCCTAAGTAAATATGAACATATCTCAGTATCGCAGACTAATTTTTTTTTTTTCGATGCGAACAATTTTATTTATTTACAACTGTGTTACGAAGTCATTCTGACAAATAATTTACACTTTATACCAAAACCAATACCCATCAATATTTAATTAAATTAATTTGAATATTATATAACCCTGCTTTTATTCTCTTTGATTATTTAAAGGTGTACTTTAAATATTTTACAGGTTTTCGGAATTTTCTAATATTTATTTGAAATATTTACACGACTATACTGTAAATATTTCAAAATAATATTTGAAAATTTCGAAAACTTGAAAAATATCAAAAGTAAACCTTCAAGCAACCAATGAGTATAAATAATAACTTTGGCTGTTTTCACTATATAATTTGTCTTTATTATTTAATAAATTTAATTACTTACAATCGCGCCACAAACCTGTGCCTGAGCTTAGGCCCCCAAATCTCCCAAAATTGTTGTCTTAAAAATAGCTTTTCCCCTTCAGTTGTATTAAAAAAAGATTATTTATTAATTTTTAAAATATTTGTTTGGTTGATTAAGCTCAAGGGACCACTCTCAAGAACATCAGGCACTTGTGGTGCCGACTGTACTTAATTAATTGGGAGCCCCAGTGGATCTCAAACTTTTTTGGTTACGGGCTCTCTTAATTAATATAAAAACTTATATCAGAAATATTCCCCGGAATTCTAAGTCACAACAATAAAATTCCTACTAAATATTTATATAGAACACTCACTTCTATTTATATTTAAATCTTATTGATTAAGAGCGAATTATTTGCAAATGAACTGAGAGACATTTTCCCTCTTTTTAAACAATTCCAACCAAATGCACTTAAGGGGAAACAAAAGAGGTGGAAGGGTCGTTTGTCCATTTGCCCCTTTACCACATTGTCAATGCAATTAAGTCTGATTGGTCTCGTAGATACTTTCATTGACTTTGTGAACCACCTAACAACCACAGAATGAGAATTTTTTTTTTTGCTTTTGATAAATCTAAAACAATTTATCTGTTAAATTATTTTGAAATAGTCTACTATTTATAATTTTTATATGTACACAATATTTTTTAGCCAGAAATCAGAGCCCATTAATTATAATATTAAAGTAATTAAATTTTTGAAATGAAAAATAATTTAAAAAATCTGGTGTGACTGGTCGCACAGCACACAACTTTCTCTTACCTTTGGTAATCGATGTTGTGTTCTGTGCTTGTCACACCAGATTTTTTTGTGTCGAGATATATTTAGTTTCCGTTGATACGTAATTAAAATTCAAGTTTTTTTTTTTTTTTAAACATTCACACTTTTTTCTCATTCACACTCACACTCACACACACATTCACACAGTCTTTTCGGGAAACTCAGGCCATTTAAGACTTTAGACGATAACCGTTGTAATTAATATATATATTGGGGGTTGAGGCATTTCTATTTAAGCCATCTGATATCCAAATGACTTAAATAAAATCATTGGACTGCCTGGGTCCGAACCCGCGACGTTTGGTATAGGAGGTAGGCACGCTACCTACTACGCCACACCCGGGGGCAAAATTCAAGATGTAAAGTTTATAAACAGGGGAAAATATTTATATTTTGTTACCATGGCAACCATTTCTCCTATCTTTCCTATGAAGTACAAGAGAAAAGTGTGCTTCAAACAATTTTGAGGGCAAAATGAGAATATACATTTGAAAGAGCATCTAAAACATAATTGATTTTTGAAAATCGTTAGAGCGAATTTTGAAAAAATCGAAAAAACTAAAGAAGTGCATCAGTAAAGTACAAGTACTACTTTTTATCCGTTTTTGTTTAAAAGCTTATTTTCACGCTCCAGGAGAGTGTCTAACTTAAATAAAAAATAAAATTTCAACCTCCTAGCTTTCTTCATAATTAAATTTCTAACGCATGGTAAAAACAAAGTAAAAAATCTGGTGTGACTGGCGCACAGCACACAACTTTCTCTTACCTTCGGTAATCGAAAGTTGTGTACTGTTCTTGTCACACCAGATTTTTTATGTCGACATGTATTTAGTTCCCGGCAGTAGGGAATATTTGAATTCAGATGTAAAATTTATAAGTATGGGAAAATATTTATATTTTGTTACCATGGCAACCATTTCTCCTATCTTTCCTATGAAGCACAAGAGTAAAGTGTGCTTCAAACAATTTTGAGGGCAAAACGAGAATATACATTTGAAAGAGCATCTAAAAAATAATTGATTTTTTGAATTTTAATCAAAATCTTTAGAGCGAATTTTGAGAAAATCGAAAAAAACTGAAAAAGTACATTAGTAAAGTACTAGTACTCTTTGACCGATTTTGATTAAAAGCTTATTTTTCCGGTCCCGCGGGGTGTTTAACTTAAATATAAAATTTCAGCCTCGTAGCTCAATTCCTTCATGCTTAAAATTGAACACACACCCACCCACCCACACACACACCCACAGACAGACCATGTCGCGAAAACCACTTTTTTGGATTCAGGGGACCTCAAAACGTGAAGATCCATCAAAATCTCGACATCGAATTTTTGACATGAATCCAATACTTTCTCTCTATATATATATTACATATATACATAGGTAAGAGAAAGTAAAATTATAATAGTAAGGATATTACCATAATTACTATAATAATAGCTACTTAGCCTTTTTATTCATTCTTCTAAGAAAGAATCGTTCGTTCTTTTTTAAGCAAAATTAATAGAAAAACAAATGAGAAATAATTAAATTAAAATTTAATATTTTTAATGTTGCCAAATTTTAATTGACCGCGAATTTACTCTTGAACTATTTGCCAAATTTTATAGGGTAAAGAGATAAACTCTGAGTCATATTGTCACGTGGATATTATTAAATTTAGAATTGAATTGTGTCTTCTCGCCAGCAAAAATAGGCCTTTTCATATTTTCAAATATTTTTAATATAACATCTAATTACGACAATTATTTATTTAATCTTTTTTATATTGAATTAGAAAAAAAAGTTGAACGAATTAAAACAGAAGTAGATTAAAGAAAAACTTTTTCATAGTAATTACCCAGGTTAAAAATAAAGTTGTTTTTAAAGAGGCTTAAAAAACTTTAAACATAATTTAATTAGGTAGTTGCTAATAAGCAATAAAACCATCAAAATTTGTCAATCAAAATAACGTTAAATATTTATATTTTATTAAATAAGTTTAAATCAATGAAAAAGTTACATTTATAAAAAATATATTTTTAATAGTCTCACAAACACTTTTAGAAAAAAAAATTTTCCTCTTTTTTGTGCATCTTAAATATAAGCGTTTTTTTTTCTAAATTCAGTAGATACATTAGTTTTATTATGGCCCAGAGGCGTGGTGCCAAAGATCGAGAGTTCGCATCCCGTCCCAGGCGAGAAATTTATTTCACTTTTACTGGTTACCAATCAAGGCCATCAGATACCAAAAAAAACCTTAAACAAAATAAAAAAAAAGTCTGATCTACTTCTCTAATAAGATGCTTGCTCTAGGGAAACAAATTTACTTTTTCTTCATCATTTTGAGAATATTTTA
The DNA here is from genome assembly GCA_023213315.1 of Euborellia annulipes. Taxonomy (NCBI): domain Eukaryota; kingdom Metazoa; phylum Arthropoda; class Insecta; order Dermaptera; family Anisolabididae; genus Euborellia; species Euborellia annulipes. The sequence continues at coordinate 7,548 of JAKCPI010017285.1, forward strand.
ATATCTTTTATGATAGATATATTTTGTGATCAAAGTAAAATTATACAAAATAAATTTCATTTGAATAAATTATATTTATGTAAAATATTTCAAAACATTTATTTCATATAATAAGACTATTATTATTTTTATTATATTTTGTCAACATTCTTTTTTTTTCCATTCCTCTCTCAACTGATTAAGATGCAAAATTTATATAGCTAAAAGTTGTACAATAAAGAAAAGATAAGGGATCAAAAGAAAGCCGATAGTTTGTTAGAATTGAAACTTGAAACGAAATTCGATCTAAACGTTAATAGAAAGCAGATGAGTTCGAATTCTATCTGGAAGGAGGCAACTTGGCAAACTTACTTATTTAATTAGAAATAAAATAAGCTTTTGGTCGGTTCATTAATCAAGACTTTTAAATTCCTTTTCACACGACTCATCTCAGCGAGTAGAGAAAAGCTCAAAAGTGTTTGTTTGAAATTTCTTCAATCCAAGTATTAATTAATTTTCAAACAATTAGATACCAAATAATAAAGTTCTTAGTATTGCTATAACTTTTTGGTAGACGATCAAAGCTTTATCTTAATTTATTTTTATAATCAGGAGAAAAGTGGGCTATTGATGTTATAAGTTCAAGAACAAGTACATGTACAGGAGCAGCATAGAAAAGAATGCCTACACTATAAGAAAAATATTATTATTATAATAGATTTTTATCTTCTCGAAGTATTTTGAAGCCAAATTTGTAGAACAATAAATTAAAATTTTTTAACCAAAATCGTTTTCCTAATTGCCGCTTAACTACTAGTACAGATATACAAAGGAAATTTGCAAAATTATTTATGTGTTATCCGTGAATGCGAAAGTAAATAATCAGAATAAATGTCCAAAATTTTCTCTTCGAATGAATATTTAATGAAATAATTAACTGATAGTATTCCTAGTAAACATGATTAATACTGTAAAATCGATAGTGGACACAGATGTATATAGTTTTACATTAACAACAAAGAGAGTGTAGGTATAATAGATCAAAGTAAATATAGCTTAAATAAATAATAGTGAAAATAGTTGAATTTCAATTATCTAGAACATTCTGTGAAATTTATGAAATTCACCTTGGTGATAAATATATAGGGCACCTGTATCTATTTTCATGTTGATAAAAATAAGTTAGAAAAAAATAATTATATTAATACACATGTCAAGCGAAGTGACAATCTCCACCTTGCATTAGTAATTTCCGGGAAGCGCAGATTTTAGAGTCGTTTTTACAAAACCCTGATGGGTTATAAGACAAGACGTCACTATCTTAAGTCAGATAGACCCCGCCAAAATGGCGAACATGTACATTTTCGAAGTGGGGGACTCTGATCAAACCATACACAATCAAGAATTGTTGTAAAAGTTGGTCGTGTCATCGAAATGAATCTACTCACGGAAAATTAGCTTGATAGTAATAACTTGTAAAAATGGGCCTGGGATCCTGAACTATTACAATATTAAAGAGAGATAAACATCAGTATAATTATTTTTTATTTATTTGGAAAAAATTTAAGAAATGGCTTTTCAACACTCCGGATTAGCCGATATGCCCGAGTATCGAAGTCCGGATTAGCATTGTAGAAAACCTTCAAAAAATTGTTTAAATATATTTCATTTCTTACTTTTTTTTTTTTTTTTTTAATTTTTCAAAGCTAATTTGCAAAGTATGTTAGAAATATAAAACAACTCTAAGATATTATTAAAACTTGAAAACGTGTGATTTTATTTTATTCAAAAAATTAAAATAATCCTTTCTCTCTTTTGCCCTTTGCTCCCCAGTGACATGCCGCCGCCGCCTTTATAATCTTTTTCAACTTGGCGCTTAAGACAGCCATTGTAGGCAACCTGAATTCATTTGAAACTTTTTAATAACCTTCCCTTTTCAAGAACAAGAATCCTTCGTAGAATATCTATATATATTTAATTTCATTCCAGGGTGCCTTGTTAATAAAAGAATGTAATAATCCATTAATTTACAGTCAGGTTTTACATGAACTTTTTTTTGTTCCAACGATGAATAAAAAAGTTTAAAATCTTTGTTCTAGTTGTTATATTCTTTAACAATATGGCGAGTTATTAAAAAAATGATAATGAATTTTTTTTTAATCTTAATTTATGAAAATACCTTTAATCAGATATGAAACGAGATTGTCTCTTATTAAAATTAATTAGAAGCCAATAGATAAATTTTATAGTATAGAACGAGAATTCCTAAGTTCATAAATTCAAGAAACTTTAACTCGGCTCTAAGAGACTGGAGGAACATCATTAATAAATTTAGATGTTTTTTATACTCCAAAAACATCGCAAATTCAAATTTTTGACCAATAACTTTGTTCATTGTTATTCATTTTTTAAATTTGTTTAATGTTTTTTCGGCATCTGGAGGCAATTTATACCCCATCTCTATTTTGTTGTTATTCAAAAATTTGATGAATTTTAGAACTGTAAGAGGGGAGAAATTATAATAGAATGATGGAGATAAGCTCGAGATTCAATAAAACTTCCAGAATAAAATTTTTCGGCCTGGATTTATTTGGCCATCTTGAGTTATTGGAAATTATATACATATCGCAAAGAGCACATGCGCCTGTGATTGAACATTTGTCAATAATAAAATTTATTTGATTATCTCTAATTTTGGGCACAGGGTCCATTTAAATTTTGGGCACAGGGTCCATTTAATTTTGTATGAAGCAAATAAATTTTAATATTGACTGGTTCAATCACATGTGCGCTTTGCGATTATTTATATAATTTCCAATAACTGAAGATGACCAAATAATTCGAGGCCGGAACATCTAAGAGAAATGTCGAAAAAAAGAGATAAGACGGCGACAACCTACCAAGGTCTCTAAAATCAAACTAACAACTCTATTAGGAGTTTCTAAACAAAGGCTTAATAAAAAGTAATCAGTTATATTTTTGTTAATTAATCTTTTACTATTATTCCTCTAATTATTATTTTAGATCGATAAAAGTCAGTAAAATGAATCATGGAAATTCAGTCCCAAGGTCTCTTTCTAGTCTACAGAGCAGATGTTTATATTTTCAGGTGATTAATGACTGCCAGGCCTTTTGATGATTTCATTTAGTGTTCAAACAACTATTAATAAAATTTTGAATGCATTTCAATGTGATTATCTGCGATTCTATCTTCTAACAAAATGTGTCCCTAAAGATTTCTTTTATCATCATTAAATAATGAAAAATGATGAGATAAAAAGCTTTAATGTTTAAATTTTAAAGATTCGTTATAGGAGAATTATTAACATGAAAGATGAGTAAATTATCTTTTTAAATTGACATGTTGTGGT
>JAKCPI010017286.1:0-17064 GCA_023213315.1 Euborellia annulipes
TCAAAAATTGGCTCTAAATTTTGATTCAAATTATAAATCAATTATTTTTAAATGCTCTTTAAAATGTATATTCTCATTTTGATCTGAAAATTGTTTGTAGCCAACTTTACTCTTGTTCCTACTTTTATAGCAAAGGTAGGAGAAATGGTTGCAATGGTAACAAAATAAAAATATTTTCCTTTGTTATAAATTATACATCTTGAATTCTAAAATACCGGCTGAAACTAAACACACTCGTCACAAAAAGCCTTGGTAAGAGAAAGTTGCCCTCGGGGCTTGGCCTAGTTGGTAGCGTGCCCTGCCTTCTATACCGAACGTCGCGGAGTTCGGACCCCGGGCAATCCGATGATTTTATTTAAGCCATTTGGATACCAATTCTTGGACCTTAAATATGTATATTAATCAATAACGGTTATCGTCAAAGTCTTATATGGCCTGAGTTGCCGAAAAAACAGTGTGAATGTGTGTGTGAGTGTGAGTGTGAATTTGAGGAAAGTGTGAATGTTTAAAAAAAAGGCGAGGATCCGCCGCAGGCGAGCCTGAACAAGCTGGCGGGGGTTCCCAGGGGGTGAAGCCCCACGGCTAGAGGCGAAGCCCGCCAAAGGCGGACGCCGCGGCTAGTTTTTAATAAATTTAAAAAGTCTTTTTTATTATTAGACCTAATGAAATTTTTTTTTTTTTTCAATTTTGGACTTGAAAAATCAAAAACATCCTCCGGGCCTGATGAAATTATCTTTCGGGCCGTGTTTGGCCTACGGGCCGTAGTTTGGACACCTCTGCTCTAGCTATTTCTACACATAAAGAAATTTCAGGCTATTTTAAGAGAATTAGGTTTTTAACTACAGGAAGACCTTGAGACAGTGATTTAAGGACGTCTTAAAGAAAGAGATGGAATCTGGGACAGGCGAGAATTGAAAGAGTCATAAACCTCACTATTAAATTCTATTTCAAAAATGTAAATAGTTTATGACTAATTTTTATATCGCCATCTCAAAAAAATATGGGGATTGACTTCCCCCGAGACTTTCTCGTTTATTCTTTTGGAATTACGTCTGGGTGTGTGTGTGTGTGTGTAAACACGATTGCTTAAAAACCAAAGTAGCTAGATCGATGAAATTTGCTATATGCTCCTTACACTAAAATTGTAGATTTCTATCAACTTTTGGAGTAAATACGTCACTTGGAAGTAGTACTTTACTTAAAAAGTTTTTTCAGAAATTTCGAAATTTTCAATTTCTTTGTTATATTATTAATTCAATTTTAAAAAGTTTTTATTCTTTGACATTTTTACGAAAACTGAATAGTTTTTGAAATAATTACAGAAGAAAAAGACATTTTTCGTTAATTTTGGAAAGAAAAATCAAAACAAAATCATACAGGTGTCATTAAAAAACATGGAAATATAAACAAATTCACCGGGGGGCCTGGCAACGGAGAAGAGCAACAGTCACCACAATCGTTGCGGCTAAGTGATGCCGAGCGCGGCCAAAGTTTGGGATTGGTGACCCCGAGCAATCAGCGTGTGGAACGCCCCCCGGTAGCCATCGGTACTTGTAATTTAAAAAGTATACTAATAAAGAAATAACCCCTAAATGGCCTCTGTAGCCGAAAAGGGTTTTAACAAAAAAAAAAAAAAAAAATTTGTAAACAAATCTGATGTGACTGAACGCACCTCATACCTTCGGTAATCGAAAGTTGTGTGTCTTGCCACACCAGATTTTTGAGCCGAGATATGTTTAGTTACCCGCGATATGATAAAGAGATCTTCATAAGATTTCAATGACAAACATTTTAAAGAGCATCTAAAAAATAATTAATTTTTGAATTTAATTGTTGAAGCGAATTTTGAGAAAATCGATTCAAAAATTAAAATAAAGTAAAAAATATAAAACTATTCAAAAAGTTTGAATTGTTCAAAAAGTTCGAACTTAACCCCGAGGAAGGAATCGTTCGACTTTGATTAGTCGGTTTCTTTGAAATTCAAGATTTTTTATACCCAAATGTTAAATGAATTTTATGACTCGAAACTGTCTCGCACCTATTAATTCTTCTAATAGATTAGAAAAAAAAAAATAATATTTCCATAAGAAAACAATTATCTAATCAATTTAAGTGGCTTTTAGACGAGATTAAATTCAATATGAAGAAAAGGAGGGGGGGCGGGGGAGGGAGTGAAAGAGATGAGAGAGAATCAATTTGATTAACGATCTTATACTCAAAACCATCACCAAAGAAAGGAATTTTCTTAAGTTTTAAATTAATTAAATTGAAATTTCCAAAAATATATACAGGGTCCGCCATCTAACTTTTTTTTTTTTAACTAGCTGTTATTTCAACACTGGTAACCTTAATGTCACTTCTGATTTGACAGAAAGTCAGTTTTATCCTTCCGCTGAACGAAAATGGTTGTGATTACGCTTGAGGAATGCGTGAAAATAGTGCAGTTCTACTTTGAAAATCATGGTAATGTTGCAGAATGTGTGCGACAATTACGTACGGAAATGGGAAGAAAAGAGGCGCCGTCAGCTCCGTATGTGCGTTTTCTTTTGAAGAAATTGAGAGAAACTGGCACTATTATTGACAAACCAACACGTGATAAGCCAAAAACAGTGCGCACAACCGAGAATATCGCAGGAGCCGCCGTTACGGTCAAAGGCGACCGCCATGATTTCTGATTGGTTGTTTCCTAAACTTGAAGAGCAAGACTTGGAAAACATTTGGTTCCAACAAGACGGCGCTCCGTGTCACACAGCTAAACTTACAATCGAACTTTTGCGCACTGTCTTCGGAGACCGAATTATCAGCAGAAATTCTGATGTCGTTTGGCCGCCTCGGAGCTGCGATTTGACACCGTTTGTGGGGAGCCGTCAAAGACAAATGTTATGCAGACAAACCAGAGACAATTCAAGCTTTGAAGGACAACATTCGTGCAGCCATAGCTAAAATAGAGCCGTATACTATCACAAATGTACTCAAAAATTGGGCCGACCGTATGGCGTACTGCAAGGCCAGCCGAGGCAGCCATTTGAATGAAATAGTATTTCATAAATAATCGGAAGGTGTATACTTCACTATGAAAAAATAAATTTGAAAATTCATCCAACCGTTTTTGTTTTATTGCATTAAAAAAAAAAAAAAATGTTAAATGGCGGACCCTATATATGGACCCCAACTAGACAAGGAAAAAATTCGCACACCACACAACTTTCTGTGCTTGTCACAGCAAAACGATATAAAGTATAATTTAATTGGCTTCTGGCAAGTAGGCATACATTACACTGTAAAAAAAAATATGAATTTTCATTCATATCTCATAAACTTTGGTGGTTTAATTTTAATAGACCTAGGATATGAGTTAAAATTAATATACAAGTATATGAATAAGTATCGCTTTAAAAAAAATATGAATTTTCCTTCTTTTTTCACATACTTTCGTAGTTTAATTTTAATACACCCAGAATGTGAATTAAAATTAATATAAAAGTTTATGAACAAATTACCAACTTTTAAACTTATCTTTTTCTTTGTGTGCCGCCAAATTTTGAAATCGTTAAAAGTGTACGGTGACAAGTTGAGAATCACTGGTCTAAACGTTCTCAAATAACTCGACTACCTCAAGGAATTTTTATTAATATTATTTTATAATTATTTTAAGGAAACTTGAAATTATTCTTTTAAAATTCATTTCCAAAATCTATATTGATTAAATTCTGGTTTGAAATTCGCGCTCTAAACTATTTAAATATTTATGAAGTCATACTAATTAAATAATTTTTATAAAGTAATTCAACTAAATAGCTATAGAAATTAAAATTAAAATTAACAATTTCACCAAAATAATTAATTTTAAAATATACAAGAAATTGGTTAGGTTGGCACTAGGTTGGCACCAAATTCTGTTTTTGAAGTAGCTGATTTAACGCATAGATAATTGAACGTGTATTATTATTTAAAATGAAATATAAATATTTAATCATTTTTTTGAATTTGGAACATTTTACTAACAAAATCGTAAGTATTGAATTTGAATTTTTTCATTGAAATTTTTTTTTCTCAATTTCAAATCAATTATTGTTTGTCATTTTTCAGGTGAGGTTAGTCTCCAACCAGGGAATAAACTCCAATCATACTGCAAATGAAATGTAACTCTTTATTACTTCTCAAAGAAGATGAAAATCGACATATTTTTTGTATTAAATTATTAAAATGATTTGTATTTGTGTTTAATTTACTTGGAAATGTATAAAAGTTTATTTTTTGATACAAATTTATTATTTTAATACTTTAATTTGTTTTATTATTTAGTAAAATTGTAGCCTATATTTTAATATAATATAATTTTTTTTTAATAAATAAAAAATAAAATAAATAAAAAAAACTATTATTTCACCTAGACCACTCACTTTCCCTCAAAACTATAAACTCGTAAGGACTTTAATTTTTGTTTATTAAAGCTTTTTGTGGTTTGAAATATTATTATTAGGAGAATTTTTAATTATAGACCACATATTTGTATTAAATATTTATTAAAAATATATATATTTGTACAGTATTTATATATTTTTAATAAATATTTAATACAAATATGTGGTCTATAATTAAAAGTTCTCCTACTTTCATTTTTCACAAAAAAGTATATTATTTCTCATAAACCCGTAATTTAAATTTCATATACCAAAAATGAATTTATTCATAAACCCGTAATTTAAATTTCATATACCAAAAATGAATTTATTCATAAACCCGTAATTTAAATTTCATATACCAAAAATGAATTTATTCACATACCCGAAAATGAATTTTTTCATATACCCGAATATGAAAAATTTCATATCTGGGTTAGTGAAAATTCATTTTTGGTATATGACCTTTCTCATATACCCAAAATGAATATTCATAAACAGTTTGTGTAACAGACTTCCTACACATGTGTATGAATCTGGCTCGAAAATTTTTAACAGTGTAGAATTCAAGATGGTATATTTATAAAGAATTATAAATAAATCATGAGTTGGTCCATGAATTAATGAGTTATGTGATTTTATTTAGGTGACCCCAAGGAATCAGCATGTGGAACGTCCTCCGATAGCCATAAGTATAATAAATAAATGGTGATGTGACTACTCGCACAGTACACAACTTTCTCGTGCTTGTCACACCAGATTATTTGTGTTGCCATATGTATTGTTTCCGCCGATATAGTTTTTTTTTTTTTTTTTAGCAATCACACTTTTTTCTCATTCACACAGTCTTTTCGGCAACTTAGGCCATTTAAGACTTTTAACGATAACCGTTATATTAATAATTTGGGGTCCAGGCATTTCTATTTAAGCCATTTGGTATCCAAATGCCTTAAATAAAATCATCGGAACCCGCGACGTTCGGTATAGAAGGTAGGCACGCTAACAACTAAACCAAGCCCCGAGGGCCGCCGATATAATATAATTCAAGATATAAAATTTATAAACAGAGAAAAATATTTATATTATTGGTGCTAGGTAGGCAGCCGGGATTAAAAATAAAACACAAATTTTATTTCGTTCTGCTCATCGACGTTTCGGGTGCTAATTGCCTCCTTCCTCAGGAGACTGAGCAGGTGGAAGGGAAAGGGGGCGATTATCACCCGAAACGTGGACGAGCAGAATGAAATAAAATTTGTGTTGTATTTCTAATCCCGGCTGCCTACCCAGCATCAATAATATACACAGTCTCCAGCCAAAGAATAATATTTATATTTTGTTAGCATGGATACCATTTCTTCTATCTTTTCTATGAAGTACAAGAGTAAAGTGTGCTTCAAACGATTTTGAGAGCAAAATGAGAATATACATTTCAAAAAGCATCTAAAAAAATAATTGATTTTTGAATTTTAATCAAAATCGTTTGAGCGAATTTTGAGAAAATCGAAAAAAAAAAAAAAAACTGAAAAAGTACATCATTAAAGTATTAGTACTCTTTGGCTGATTTTGTTTAAAAGCTTATTTTCTCGCTCTAAGATGTTCTCCGTATGAGCAAATATACATGCATTTGTGTGTTGGTTGCTATGGCATTTTTTTTTCGTCCCACCCACATTCACGCAGTCTTTTCGGCAACTCAGGCCATAACGATAATCGTTATTTTATAAATATATCTATAGGGGGCCCAGACATTCATATTTAAGCCAGTTTCTTGGCTTAAATACACTTGGCCTTTCTAAACTTTGTGGTTGTTTCTCTCGCCGATAGGGTGCACTGCTAGAGCTGCTAGATACTTTTGACTGATACAGATAGTATGTACCATCAAGAGAAAAGATATTGGACAATATGGCGGCTACCTGGCTTTTGAGCCAGGTTGGCTCCAGCCAATTGGCTACCAATCATTTGAAATAAATAAGAACGGGGTCGAAATGACCTTAGATGCCAAAAAATATCTTAAATAAATAAATAAAAAAAAAAAAAAAAAAAAGATTTTTATTAGCAATAGTTGTTTTTCTTGTATCAAAATAAAAAAAAAAATAGATGTAAATAAAATGAAAATAATTATATTAATCCAAAAAAGAGTTGTGTCTATCGCAAAGTTTTTAAATTTAAATAAATTAAATTATTAAACTAAAAAATAAAATTGTTATGTTTTTTCAAAGATGAAATTATTTAGCAAAAGTAGAAAAAAAAGAAATCAAGGGGAGGAGGGGTTAGAAGAAACAAGCCCCCCGGTTAGGCGAGACTAGTATCTTATTAATATATTTTTGATAAAACTTTCTTTCCTAATATGTTAATAAATAATATGAATGAATATATTCATTCATATTATTTATTCAGAGATAAAATTTATCTCTGAGCTTGGGCACAGAAGCCATATAATTTTGTATGAAGCGAAAAAATTTTATTATTGACAAATCCCGGTTTGATCACATGTGCACTTGCACTATGTGTATAATTCCCAATAAGACGGGCACTCACATTATATGTATAGAAAAAGATTCCTTTTAGATAAGAGAGTGGTAATTTTTAATAAACCATATTCAGTAATTGTCTGAAACGCTTTGAATAAAATAAAGAGCGCCTATATTGAAATGTTGAACATAAGAGCGCACTACTCTTATGAAAAAATTAAAGCAATTCTTCTAAGAGATTAAAAAAAAAATATTTTACTTGTAAAATGCGAGCAAAATGTTAAACAAATAGAAATTAACATTTCACAAAATGTAAAAAATTCCTACTTATAATAGCTTATAATTTTATTAAAAATCGCAGTAGAAGTTTGGTTCAAATTTTAAAACCAGATAATTTTGCACAAATTACAAGAATAAAATATTACATTTAATCAAAAATTAATTTAAAACCACTATAGACACATGATTTGTAAGACGTCACGTAAAAATTTTATTTTAAAAGGGTTTCTATCTTTTGTATTAAGAACAAAAGAAAGGGCAGGTCCCTTGTCCTGACCAGGCTTTTGTTACAATTTTTTTTGTTAAGAGAAGACTGAAGGGGATTTGTCCATTTTGAAGCAACTAAATATACAGACTTGTGTAAATGGTTGCCTATGCGTAAGGCTCAAAAGCCAGGTAGCCGCCATATTGTCCAATATCTTTTCTCTTGATGGTATAATTATTCAGTGGTTTTCTTATTCTCTTTACAGTTGGGAGGTCGAATAATGATGATGAGAGTAACCGGCACACGAAACACCAACAAAATATAGACTATTTTTCTCCTTGGCTGCCCATATACATCATCCTAATATTATCAAATAAAATAAATTTGATTTAGACATTGAGTCGCTTAATTGTTATAATAGTTCAAGAGCTGGCGACAAAAATGGACAAGAGAAGGTTGCATTTTAGTGATGGAAAGATACTCTAGAGTCAGCACTTTCAGTACCGGGGCGTTTAGCGGGAATAAGCCGGTAAAGTTGCTGGAAGATGGTTTTTCGCAAATATCTCGAAAACTATGCGCTTTTCCGCAAAAATTCATCTATACAAAAATAATCGAAATTAAATTACAAACATAAATGGTCTAGTACATAATCACGCTAAAGTGAACGGTTCGGGAGATATAGAGGGGTAAAATTTGATGGTTGTCATGGTAACAAGATATAAATATTTCTCTATCTCACAAGGAGTCCCCACGGGTTGTGGGTCACCGATTTTTTTCAAACTCATAGGATTTGAAGATTAGTATCTGGACATCAATTTCCTAAAGCAGTACGATGCACTACTCAACAACACTCAAGAAAATCGACTTCGAAGACTATCAAGATTTCTCAGTTCTATAAGTTTGAATAATTTTATTTATATGTAAAAGGCCGGTAGGATGAGTAAGAGCAACAGTCTAGTAAACAAGGAGTCGCTAGTTCGATGCTTGTAGGAACATTTTTTTTTTTTTTATTTTCACTTCTCTATCCGTATATACAGTATCTTTCATATTAACATTTATACAATTGAAATTAAATTAACAAATATTTTTTTCAATATAAATTAACATCTTTTATTTTTAATTACCACTCGCTACCGCAGTTTTCACCGTTCGTGTTGTTTTATCGACTAAAGTCTTATATGGCCTGAGTTGCCGAAAAGACTGTGCATGTGTGTGTGAGTGGAAAAAAAGTGTGTGTTTAAAAAAAAAAAAAAAGATATATGAAAATATATGCAACGAATCGTTTTATTTAACAATAAGATGTTTTTAATTTTTATACCAAATTCAATTTATTATAAATATTCGTATTTTCAGTGTGTAACGAGTGGTAATTAAAAATAAAAGATGTTAAGTTATATTGAAAAAATATTTGTTAATTTAATTTCAATTTTATATATGTTAATATGAGAGATACTGTATATGCGGATAGAGAATTGAAAAAAAAAAAAAAAATGTTCCTACAAGCATCGAACTAGCGACTCTTTGTTTACTAGACTGTTGCTCTTACTATCTCGGCTACCAGACACTGTTTACATATAAATAAAATTATTCAAACTTATAGAACTGGGAAATCTTGATAGTCTTCGAAGTCGATTTTCTTGAGTGTTGTTGAGTAGTGCATCGTACTGCTTTAGGAAATTGATGTCCAGATACTAATCTTCAAATCCTATGAGTTTGAAAAAAATCGGTGACCCACAACCCGTGGGGACTCCTTGTGAGATAGAGAAATATTTATATCTTGTTACCATGACAACCATCAAATTTTACCCCTCTATATCTCCCGAACCGTTCACTTTAGCGTGATTATGTACAAGATCATTTTTTTTGTAATTTAATTTCGATTATTTTTGTATAGATGAATTTTTGCGGAAAACCGCATAGTTTTCGAGATATTTGCAAAAAACCATCTTCCCGCAACTTTACCGGCTTATTCCCACTAAACGCCCCGGTACTGAAAGTGCTGACTCTCGAGTATCTTTCCATCACTAAATGCAACCTATTTGCCAGCTCTTGGACTATAAACGATACTACGAGTATATAGATCTGATCTGTGAATTTTGATGTTAACCATCGTTTCAAATATTGAATAAAAGAGCCGAAGAGTGGTGGGGAGAAAAATTGATTTGAGCACCTTAGCAACAGAGAGGGGGAGGGGGGGGGGGGTTTATTTACTCCTCCATTTAGCAGACAAGCTGTTCAATATTACGGACACACAAAAAAGGTATGTTTGTTAAATAAATACATTTGATTTGATATTTAGTACAAAAAAAAAAAAACTTTACTACTCTTTTTCACGTATCTGTATTTGATTGTTTGTTTGAATCAGAAAATTAAAAAATTTAATTTTTTACTTGCATATACCAGGTATGTATTATGGCGATTTTGCGTTATGAGTTATAATCATATATTATATGGACCCTATTAGGCATTAGTGTGTCAAGCGCCAGCTACCGAGTTTTGAGAAAATTAAAGTTTTTTTGTTTTCATTGAATTATATATAATTTTTTCTTGTCAATTGTGCAAGTAACATTAAATATAAAATTTTTTTAGGACATATTTCATAAAAATATTATTAATTAAAGCATTTGAAACAATATTCCGTGCTTAACTCAATTTTTAATTTTTTTTTTGGCACTTGACACACTATTGCATAACAGGGTCCATAAATAGATAAGACTTTTTATCTGTCTTTAAAATGAATTCTTGTATTTGAGGTAATGTAATGTTATTTATGCCCCTTTGGCTAGCGTGCTGGCCTTGTATACCAAGGGTCGCGGGTTCGGATCATAGGCAATTCGATGATTTTATTTAAGCCAATTGGATACCAAATGGCTTAAATAAGAATTCCTGGGCCCCCAATATATATTCATAATAACGGGTATCGTAAAAAGTCTTATATGGCCTGAGTTGCCTAAAAAACTGTGTGAATGTGTGTGTGAGTGTGAATGGGGAAAAAGTTTGAGTGTTAAAAAAAAGACTTTTAACGAAACTCGTATTTATAATATACAGACCGTGGCTAAATTATTAGACGCATTGCAATTTTTTTTACTAAAATGTGTAATAATTACGTATTAACTTATATATGTTTCAATTACTATCATGTTTATTTTATAATACTTATTGTTTTATTTAATTTTATATCTATTTTTATTTTTTGACTTAAAATTGAGTCCAGAATATAGCGAACAGGTAGCTACTGTTCAGACGCGTTCTGGCGCTATTTTTGCTTTCTTCACTAATTTCTATTATTGAGAAAAGTAGATTTATAGCTGGATAAATTTATTGAGAAACAGGATGAATAAAGAAGAGCAGCTAGTATTTGTTTCATTTTATTTAAGGCCCATTAAGCTAACGTTTCGGTCTCAGTCGAGACCATCTTCTTCGCTTTTCTTGCTATGTTGTAGCTCTGTAAATGGTCTCGACCGAGACCGAAACGTTAGCTTAATGGGCCTTAAATAAAATGAAACAAATACTAGCTGCTCTTCTTTATTCATCCTGTTTCTCAATTCTATTATTGACTTCACTAGCCACTTATTGACTTTTTTTGCAACCAGATATTATTATTATATAAATTAAAATTTACGTAGTAGAACAATAAAAGGCCGAGCTATCTGCTGTTTATTTCTTTATAAAAGAACCCACAGCGACGTTTTGGTCGACTACGCGACCATCTTCATGGCTAGAGTTCAGTCAATAGAAAAACCTCTTAAGTTCTTTGACAGATCAGATATAATGCATTCAGCGCCAAAGTCAATATAAATAGTAGATAAATCGTAATGAATTTTATGAAATGTCTGTCAAAGAACTTAAGAGGTTTTTCTATTGACTGAACTCTAGCCATGAAGATGGTCGCCGAAAAGTCGCTGTGGGTTCTCTATTAAAGAAATAAACCTAGCTGCTCGGCCTATTATTGTTCTACTACGTATTGATTCAGCTATTCACCTCGCTAACAATAAAATTTACGTCACAATACCGTCATTTTTGTTTTAATTATTAAAATAAAATTCTTTTAACAATTATCATGTTTTATTTGTGGTACACATATGCAGGGGCGCCGGAACGAATTTGAATCAGGGGGGGGACAAAAAAATTTTTTTTAGAAAATTAAAATAATTTAATATGTTCAAATAGTATAAAACAAAAACAAATCTACTATAAAACTTTAAAAATTTTAAATAAAATCACAATTTTAATAAAATTAAAATTTTAAAAAATTTGCTAGTGATTTTATCAAAAATTTTTGGAAAAAATTTGAAAAAAAAAAATGAATTTTTACTCTTTTAATTTTTTTTTAATTTAGAAGATTTTATTTTTCAAAAAGTAAAAATATATCATTTTTAAAAATAAATGAAATAAAAAAAAGAAATTTTGCCCCTCTGTAGGATGCTAGGGGGGCAATGTATCCTTGCCCCCCCCCCCAGTTCCGGCGCCTATGCACATATGTTATTAAGAGGAACACAAGTATATAATATAAATAATAATAATAATAATAATAAATATATATAATATATTCATAACAATCTATATAAATAAAAACGAAATTTCATTGGCTAGTAATCAAAATTTGCTGTAGTGCGTCTAGTAAATTGGCCAGGGACTGAATATATATATTTGGTATCCAAATGGCTTAAATAAAATCATCGGACTACCTGGGATCCGAACCCGCGCCCCTCAGTATAGAAGATAGGCACGCTAACCCCTACACCAAGCCCCATTGTTTGTACTCAAAATTCATTAGTTTTTTTTTTTTTTTTTGTAGCGATAGAATTCTCTAAATACCAATCATTAAAAGTTTTCTATTCCTCGGATAAACTTTTAGTTTGTACACTTTGCTCCTCTTAAAATGGAAAAAGTTTTCAAATGGACATTCCTAAATGAAACTCACTCACTTAGTAGAATTACAACAAGTGATATTTATTTATTTATTTATTTATTTATTTGTTTGTTTCAGATGTCGATGTCGAAAGATGAGAATAAAAAGGAAGGCGAGGTGAAACAACTAAAAAGAGGAGTTATAACTAACCCTGTGCAGAAGGACGGAATGATGCAAGTCTCATTTATTTTCTTTTCTTTTCATTTTACTTAGTCTATCGTTAAATAAATTTATCAGGTTTTTATTTAAGATGCGCGTCTCGGGGTGTTAATTTTGGGAGATTGCGGCCACAATTTTGAAGCTATCGACCTCAAATTTTTTTTTAAATTAAAGCTATTTAAAATATCTACAACTTATAGAAACCCTTTTTTGATTTTCGAAAAAATAAAATTTCTTTTTAGAATAATCGCATTAAATAAAAGATATTTTTTAAAAAATCCGCTCTATATCTTATAGATAATTAAATTAGTAATGATTGTGTTAAAAAAATAATCTACCCTTAATTAATTAGCTGGAACCTTTCAAATTAAATGGAATAAATCCCTTGTATCCCTATGTGAAAAACTAACGCCATCTCTTGGCGCTTCGAGTAACTCGGTAGTCAATCGTCTTCTAACGGTCTTTCGAGACGCGCACCTTAAAGATCTATTATCTTTATTTTATTTTTTTTTCTTTTTTGCAAATTTCGAGCATTAGTATCCTTTTGTTTTATTTTCATTAATCTCGTTTTTTTTTTAACCAATATAATAGTCAACAAAACATTAATATTTGAGGTATGATAGTTGAAGAAAGCAAACAGATTTTTATTTTTCAGAATAATTTATTTAATCTAATGGCGATCGATTTCGTCACGGGGACATCGTCAGGCCAGCAATTAAAATTTACAATTATTACAATTTAAACAAATTTGCACAAATAACATCTCGGTACAATCAATCAAATATATATATATATGAGAGTATACATTATTTCTTGGGGGGATACGTAATTTAAATGAGATTGTGATAACATGAGGTGATTTATTAGAAATTGATTCATAGGAAAATTATAGATATTAGTATAAAACATATAAGCTTAGTATCAATTAATGCTGACCGTTATTAAAAAATATAATATATATATATATATATATATATATATATATACTAGACGCAAAGCCCCGCCTTCGGTGGGGCTTTCCGTCTAGCCGGGGGCTGCGCCCCCTGGACCCCCCCTCCTCGCCTTCGGCTTATATACATACCGGTACATACATTTTCCCTTTTCATTTTTATATATAGAGTTTATTTTAACGGTTAATTATTCATGAACTTAAGATTTTTTGTGAATAATATCCTTTCCGGGACTCCTCCCGGTACACAGACACGCCGATATTTTAGAATTCAAAATGTAAATAAATAAAAAAAAATCGTAAACATGGGTAAATATTTATATTTTGTTACCATGGCAACCCTTTCTCCTAATTTTTATTTTTTTCTTATTTTAACGGTTAATTACTCATTAACTTATTGTTATTTGTGAATTAAAACCTGTCCGGGATTCTCACAAACATACACAGAAAATTTCATCATAATTGGTTCAGTCGTTTAGGAGGAGTTCAGTCACATACACACGTACAGAAGAATTATATATATAAAGATATAAGATATATATATATATATATATATATATATAAATTTATTATTGATGGAATTTTGATCATTGCATAAAAATTTGAAATTATAAGAGAATCAAATTAACGAGAGAAGAGAAATGTCTGATTCTCTTATAATTTCAAATTTTTATGCAATCAAATTAACGAGAGAAGAGAAATGTCTGATTCTCTTATAATTTCAAATTTTTATGCAATCAAATTAACGAGAGAAGAGAAATGTCTGATTCTCTTATAATTTCAAATTTTTATGCAATCAAATTAACGAGAGAAGAGAAATGTCTGATTCTCTTATAATTTCAAATTTTTATGCAATCAAATTAACGAGAGAAGAGAAATGTCTGATTCCTCTTATAATTTCAAATTTTTATGCAATCAAATTAACGAGAGAAGAGAAATGTCTGATTCTCTTATAATTTCAAATTTTTATGCAATCAAATTAACGAGAGAAGAGAAATGTCTGATTCTCTTATAATTTCAAATTTTTATGCAATCAAATTAACGAGAGAAGAGAAATGTCTGATTCTCTTATAATTTCAAATTTTTATGCAATCAAATTAACGAGAGAAGAGAAATGTCTGATTCTCTTATAATTTCAAATTTTTATGCAATCAAATTAACGAGAGAAGAGAAATGTCTGATTCTCTTATAATTTCAAATTTTTATGCAATCAAATTAACGAGAGAAGAGAAATGTCTGATTCTCTTATAATTTCAAATTTTTATGCAATCAAATTAACGAGAGAAGAGAAATGTCTGATTCTCTTATAATTTCAAATTTTTATGCAATCAAATTAACGAGAGAAGAGAAATGTCTGATTCTCTTATAATTTCAAATTTTTATGCAATCAAATTAACGAGAGAAGAGAAATGTCTGATTCTCTTATAATTTCAAATTTTTATGCAATCAAATTAACGAGAGAAGAGAAATGTCTGATTCTCTTATAATTTCAAATTTTTATGCAATGATCAAAATTCCATCAATAATAAATTATATATATATATATATATATATATATATATATATATATGTCGTAGACAGATCGTGAAATTAGACAGTTCATGAACTGTCTAGACATTTCATGAACTGCAGCCAGATCGTGTAATGGTCAAACAGTTACATGATCTGGCTAAAAATTTTAGACAGTTCATGAAATGCAATTGGGCCTTAGACAGATCGTGTAATGCTCGAGAATTACATGAAATGTCTAAAAATTTTAGACAGTTCATGAACTGCCTAACAGCAGTTTTGCCGATCGTGTACTGTTTGTAGAGCAAATAAAGATCTCCGAAATAAGTCAATTTTTTTAATATTATTATTATTATCGATTACTAAATTTTCCAAATCTTCCTCACTTTGTAAATCTTGAGTTAAGGTGCGCGTCTCGGGGTTCTAATTTTGGGGAGATTGCGGCGACAAATTTGAAGCTATCTACCTCAATTTTTTTTTAAATTAAAGCTATTTAATATGTCTACAACTTATAGAAGCCCTTTTTTTGATTTTCGAAAAAAATAAAACTTTAGTTTATTTGAAGCATTAACATTACAAACAGTACACGTTCGAAACTGGTGTTATGGGATTTGAACTAAATATATTTAGACATTTCATGTAAATCTGGAGTGACCAGCATCGGTGTATAAACTTTCATTTACCGAAGGGTAAGAGAAAGTTGTGTGACTGTGCGCCAGTCACACTATATTTTTTAATAACGGTCAGCATTAATTGATACTAAGCTTATATGTTTTATACTAATATCTATAATTTTCCTATGAATCAATTTCTAATAAATCACCTCATGTTATCACAATCTCATTTAAATTACGTATCCCCCCAAGAAATAATGTATACTCTCATATATATAAATATTTGATTTATTGTACCGAGATGTTATTTGTGCAAATTTGTTTAAATTGTAATAATTGTAAATTTTAATTGCTGGCCTGACGATGTCCCCGTGACGAAATCGATCGCCATTAGATTAAATAAATATTCTGAAAAATAAAAATCTGTTTGCTTTCTTCAACTATCATACCTCAAATTCACAATGGCAACAGAAATAGAGCAATATATTCAACGCATAAAACATTAATAATTGATTAAAATTCCAGGAAAGAAACAATTGATAAAGAAGAGAGGTCGAAAGAAGTCTGGCCTCATAGATGGGGATTCGTGCTCGATTATTGGAAGGTATTTTTTTTAAATATTTAATCAAAATGAAAATATACATTTTAAAGAGTATGCAAAAAAAATAATTGATTTTTGAATTTTAATTAAAATCGTGGATGGAGCGAATTTTGAGAAAATCGAAAAAAACTGAAAAAGTACATTAGTAAAGTACTAGTACTCTTTGGGCGATTTTGTTCAAAAGCTTCGTGTTACGGCCCATGGGGCCTAACTTGAATAACACAAGGGTAGGGGGGGGGGATTTATTAGAACACAACAACCTCAAATTCAGAACCTCGAGACGTGCATCTTGAAAGCAGCACTGGTCATGAGAACGCCTGCAAAATAGATTTAAACAAAGCTAACCAGTCGAATGGGATGCCTATACGCTAGGCGTTCTCAACTCGTCAATTTTTATAGAGATCCTAGCCAGCGTTGGGCGAATTGTCTACTTGACTTTATCTACGCAATTGTCTACGCGTAGACAATATATGTAGACAAATGAACAATATCTATGTAGACAAAGTAGACAATGTAGATAATTAAAATTTAAAAATTTGGCGGGACTAGCAACACCATAATTTTTTATGTATCGTCATAAATATAATTTTTTGATACTAATATACACGAAATCAATAGGTAAAGAGTGATTTTACAATTTTTTCTATTTCACTTTAAGCGAGAATATTGGAGTAACGAACACTAAATAAATTGTATATATATGTTCTGGAAGTTTTCCGCGACCGGATGTATGCAAAGATAAGTTTTCTCAGGTTAAGTCGCGTGGGGTGCTGAGATTTACTCGACGTTTCGGCTCTCTTTTTGGAGCCATTTTCAAGAGAGAAGTTAGTTCAAGAAGGAAGTTAGGAGGTAATGGTGGAGGGGGGTTGTTTACGGGGTCGCAGTCTTCCTGGTCCCTAGGTCAATTTGGTGGATGACTCAGAGGCGTGGATTGGTCTCTGAGAGCTGGAGGAAGGTTTGTTGTG
>JAKCPI010017287.1:0-10659 GCA_023213315.1 Euborellia annulipes
TGTATGCCTACTTGCCAGAAGCCAATTAAATTATACTTTATATCGTTTTGCTGTGACAAGCACAGAAAGTTGTGTGGTGTGCGAATTTTTTCCTTGTCTAGTTGGGGTCCATATATAGGGTCCGCCATTTAACATTTTTTTTTTTTTTAATGCAATAAAACAAAAACGGTTGGATGAATTTTCAAATTTATTTTTTCATAGTGAAGTATACACCTTCCGATTATTTATGAAATACTATTTCATTCAAATGGCTGCCTCGGCTGGCCTTGCAGTACGCCATACGGTCGGCCCAATTTTTGAGTACATTTGTGATAGTATACGGCTCTATTTTAGCTATGGCTGCACGAATGTTGTCCTTCAAAGCTTGAATTGTCTCTGGTTTGTCTGCATAACATTTGTCTTTGACGGCTCCCCACAAACGGTGTCAAATCGCAGCTCCGAGGCGGCCAAACGACATCAGAATTTCTGCTGATAATTCGGTCTCCGAAGACAGTGCGCAAAAGTTCGGTTGTAAGTTTAGCTGTGTGACACGGAGCGCCGTCTTGTTGGAACCAAATGTTTTCCAAGTCTTGCTCTTCAAGTTTAGTAAACAACCAATCAGAAATCATGGCGGTCGCCTTTAACCGTAACGGCGGCTCCTGCGATATTCTCGGTTGTGCGCACTGTTTTTGGCTTATCACGTGTTGGTTTGTCAATAATAGTGCCAGTTTCTCTCAATTTCTTCAAAAGAAAACGCACATACGGAGCTGACGGCGCCTCTTTTCTTCCCATTTCCGTACGTAATTGTCGCACACATTCTGCAACATTACCATGATTTTCAAAGTAGAACTGCACTATTTTCACGCATTCCTCAAGCGTAATCACAACCATTTTCGTTCAGCGGAAGGATAAAACTGACTTTCTGTCAAATCAGAAGTGACATTAAGGTTACCAGTGTTGAAATAACAGCTAGTTAAAAAAAAAAGTTAGATGGCGGACCCTGTATATATTTTTGGAAATTTCAATTTAATTAATTTAAAACTTAAGAAGATTCCTTTCTTTGGTGATGGTTTTGAGTATAAGATCGTTAATCAAATTGATTCTCTCTCTCTATCTCTTTCACTCCCTCCCCCCCCCCCCCCTTTTCTTCATATTGAATTTAATCTCGTCTAAAAGCCACTTAAATTGATTAGATAATTGTTTTCTTATGGAAATATTTTTTTTTTTTTCTAATCTATTAGAAGAATTAATAGGTGCGAGACAGTTTCGAGTCATAAAATTCATTTAACATTTGGGTATAAAAAATCTTGAATTTCAAAGAAACCGACTAATCAAAGTCGAACGATTCCTTCCTCGGGGTTAAGTTCGAACTTTTTGAACAATTCAAACTTTTTGAATAGTTTTATATTTTTTTACTTTATTTTAATTTTTGAATCGATTTTCTCAAAATTCGCTTCAACAATTAAATTCAAAAATTAATTATTTTTTAGATGCTCTTTAAAATGTTTGTCATTGAAATCTTATGAAGATCTCTTTACCATATCGCGGGTAACTAAACATATCTCGGCTCAAATATCTGGTGTGGCAAGACACACAACTTTCGATTACCGAAGGTATGAGGTGCGTTCAGTCACACCAGATTTTTTTACGCGAATTTGTTTATATTTACATGTTTTTTAATGACACCTGTTTGATTTTTTTATCCGAAATTAACGAAAAATGCCTTTTTCTTCTGTAATTATTTCAAAAACTATTCAGTTATCGCAAAAATGTCAAAGAATAAAAATTTTTTAAAATTGAGTATTTTATCATAATATAACAAAGAAATTGAAAAGTTCGAAATTTTTGAAAAAACTCATTAGGTAAAGTACTACTTCCAAGTGACGTATTTACTCCAAAAATTGATAGAAATCTACAATTTTAGTGTAAGGAGCATATACCAAATTTTATCGATCTAGCTGCTTTGGTTTTTAAGCAATCGTGTTCACACACACACACACACACCCAGACGTAATTCCAAAAGAATATACGAGAAAGTCTCCGGGAAGTCATTGCCCATATTTTTTTGAGATGGCGATATAAAAATTAGTCATAAACTATTTACATTTTTGAAATAGAATTTAATAGTGAGGTTTATGACTCTTTCAATTCTCGCCTGTCCCAGATTCCATCTCTTTCTTTAAGACGTCCTTAAATCACTGTCTCAAGGTCTTCCTGTAGTTAAAAACCCAATTCTCTTAAAATAGCCTGAAATTTCTTTATGTGTAGAAATAGCTAGAGCAGAGGTGTCCAAACTACGGCCCGTAGGCCAAACACGGCCCGAAAGATAATTTCATCAGGCCCGGAGGATGTTTTTGATTTTTCAAGTCCAAAATTGAAAAAAAAAAAAAAAAAAAAATTATAAATAATAAAAAAAAGACTTTTTAAATTTATTAAAAACTAGCCGCGGCGTCCGCCTTTGGCGGGCTTCGCCTCTAGCCGTGGGGCTTCACCCCCTGGAACCCCCGCCAGCTTGTTCAGGGCTCGCCTGCGGCGGATCCTCGCCTTTTTTTTTAACATTCACACTTTCCTCCCATTCACACTCACACTCACACACCCATTCACACTGTTTTTTCGGCAACTCAGGCCATATAAGACTTTGACGATATCCGTTATTGATTAAATATACATATTGGGGGTCCAGGCATTCTGATTTAAGCCATTTGGTATCCAAGTGGCTTAAATAAAATCATCGGACTGCCTGGGGGTTCGAACCCGCGACGTTCGGTATAAAAGGTAGGCACGTTACCAACTAGACCAAGCCCCGAGGGCAACTTTCTCTTACCAAGGGCTTTTGTGTCGAGGTATATTTAGTTTCCGCCGGTATTTTAGAGTTCAAGATGTATAATTTATAAACATAGAAAAATAAAGAACAAGAGTAAAGTTGGCTTCAAACAATTTTCAGAGCAAAATTAGAGTATACATTTTAAAGAGCATCTAAAAAATAATTGATTTATGAATTTGAATCAAAATCGGTGGAGCCAATTTTTGAGAAAATCGAAAAAAAAAATCTTGTGTGACTGGCGCACAGCACACAACTTTCTCTTACCTTCGGTAATCGAAAGTTGTGTTCTGTGCTTGTCACACCAGATTTTTCGTGTCGAGATATATTTAGTTCCCGACAGTACGGCACATTCTATTTTCAAGATGTAAATTTTATAAGTATGGGAAAATATTTATATTTTGTTACCATGTCAACCATTTCTCCTATCTTCCCTATGAAATACAAGAGTAAAGTGGTATTCAGAAGATTTCAATTGCAAAATGAGAATATACATTTTAAAGAGCATCTAAAAAATAATTGATTTTTGAATTTAAAAAAAAAATCGTTGGAGCAAATTTTGAGAAAATCGAAAAAACTGAAAAAGTACATCAGTAAAGTACTAGTACTCTTTGGTCGATTTTGTTCAAAAGCTTATTTTTCCTGTCTCGGGGGAGTTTAACTTAAATATAAAATTTCAACCTCATAGCTCAATTCCTTCATGCTTAAAATTGAACACACACACACACACACAGACAGACAGACAGACCATGTCGCGAAAACCACTTTTTTGGATTCAGGGGACCTCAAAACGTGAAGATCCATCAAAATCTCGACATCGAATTTTTGACATGAATCCAATACTTTCTCCTTCAAATTTAATTTATTAATTTATCTTCTTTACTCTGCCCTTTTGCATTACAATCGAGAAACTTTCCATGATCCTAGTCCAAGGTGGTGGGTGTTTGTCCTGTGCAACTAGGAGGGGGACAAGGCGCGTGTCATCGTCTGTCTAGCTGTTTAATTAATCGACCTTGCAACGCGACTGCAGTTGCTATGCATGCAATAGTGCACTTGGTCGATGAGGCGAACCGGACTACCAAGGTCAAATGATTGCCCAACGACGGCGACGTCGACGGCGACGACGACGATGGAGGGCATGGCGTCCCCGACGATGACTAGGACGCAACACCTGGAAGAATTTCGCAACTTGTCTCGTCTGTTTCCTTTTTTTTATCCAGCTTGGATTGCAAAAAAAAATTCTTTCCCAACTATTTAAATAGATTTATTAAACTAGGAAAATGGAATGGAAAATTTTGTTCACATTCTTGAATGAATTAATTTGCTTTTGCTCTTTTAAATTAAAATAAAGGAATTATCAGATCTATTCTATTACTTTCTCTTACCTCTATATGTATATTAATATTTAGAGAGAGAAAGTATTAGATTCATGTCAAAAATTCGATGTCGAGATTTTGATTGATATACACTTTTTGAGGACCCGTGAATCCAAAAAAGAGGTTTTCGCGACATGGTACGTCTGTATGTCTGTGAACAAAATATCTCCAGAACAAAAAGAGCTACGAGATTGAAATTTTGTATTTGAGTTAGGCACTCCTCTGGCATTTAGACCGAAGCTTTTGAACAAAATCGGTCAAAGTGTACTAATACTTTACTGATGCACTTTTTTAGTTTTTCGTGATTTTCTCAAAATTCGCTCCAACGATTTTGATTAAAATTCAAAAATCATCGATTTTTTAAATGCTTTTTAAAATGTATATTTTCATTTCGCCATTAAAATCTTCCGAAGACCACTTTACTCTTGTTCTCCATAGGAAAGATAGGAGAAAGGTTGCCATGGTAACAGAATATAAATATTTTCCATGTTTATAAATTTTACATTTGCCCCCGGGCTTGGAGTAGTAGGTAGCGTGCCTACCTTCTATACCAAATGTCGCGGGTTCGAACCCTAGGCAGTCCGATGATTTTATTTAAACCATTTGAATACCCAAATGGCTTAACTAGAAATGCCTGGACCCCAATATATGTATATTCATAATAACGGGTATCGTCTAAAGTCTTAAATGGCCTAAGTTTCCGAAAATACTGTGTACTGAGTGTACGAATGTGCGTGTGAATGAGAAAAAAGTGTGTTTTTTAAAAATACATTCACACTTTTTTTTTCCATTCACACACACATATACACAGTATTTTTTTGGCAACTTAGGCCATATATCGGCGGAAACTAAATAAATGTCGGCACAAAAAAAATCTGAATTGACAAGCATAGAACACAACTTTCGATTCCCTAAGGTAAGAGAAAGTTGTGTGCTGTGCGACAGTCACACCAGCGTTTTAAGTTCGAAATTAGGTCTGGGCCATTTAAAGATAAAAGGAAAGAAAATTCTTGACTCAGATATTCTGATTTTTGGAGAATAATGCCCTCTTAAAAAAAAAGTAAAAAACGACCATCTAATTCAGACTACGCCAGTATTAGACGAAGGAGGAATTGAAGAATAGGATTTATTAACGCAATTGGTTACAGACTCTATGAGTTAAACAAAAAACAAAAACACAACTACCAATTACCAAAACAACAAAAATATAATATGCAATTACAAAATGAGCGTTTTTTTTTTTTTTTTTTTTTTTTTTTTTTTTAGCTTTTAACTCTAAAATTTGATTCGCCCACGTATAGGGTGGGTTTATAAATATCCTTTTTTTAATAGGGAAATGTCCAATTAGAACATCTTGTTGTTTTGCTAATATCATCATTAGAACGAAGAGAGAGAGAGAGAGAGAGAGAATTATTTGCAGAGGTTCCAATTAATTGCATTATCCTCAGACTAAATAGATAAACATGACATGCGAATAAATTCTCCTCTCCTCTTTGACGGCGACAACGCGGGGGGGGGGGTTGGAGGAGGTCGGTGGGTGTATTTATCAATTCACATTCGCTCTCTCGCTTATGTCAATATTATTGTCTAAAATTTTAATTAAAATGTCCTCCTCACACACACACACATATGTGTAATGGAAATTAGTTGCCAACTATCCATCCATCTGTACACTACACGCATGACAAGTTTTAGAAATTAGTTTCTCACCTTCTCTCTCTCTCTCTCTCTCTCTCTCTCTCTCATCTCTATATAATAAGAAAACAACGTATTTCCCATTTTTACTTTCTCTTACCTATGTATATATGTAATATATATATAGAGAGAAAGTATTAGATTCATGTCAAAAATTCGATGTCGAGATTTTGATGGATCTTCACGTTTTGAGGTCCCCTGAATCCAAAAAAGTGGTTTTCGCGACATGGTCTGTCCGTGTGTCTGTGAACAAAATATCTCAATAACGGAAAGAGCTAGCAGGTTGAAATTTTATATTTAAGTTAGGCACCCCCATGGGACGTGACACGAAGCTTTTGAACAAAATCGACCAAAGAGTTCTAGTACTCTATATTTGTAGTTTTTCAGTTCTTTTCGATTTTCTCTAAATTCACTCCACGATTTTTTTTTGAAATTCAAAAATCAATTATTTTTTAGATGCTCTTTAAAATGTATATTCTCATTTTGCTATTGAAATCTTCTGAAGACCACTTTACTCTTGTACTTGATAGGAAAGATAGGAGAAATGGTTGGCATGGTAGCAAAATATAAATATTTTTCCATGTTTAAAAAATTTACATCTTGAATTCAAATATATCGGCGGAAACTAAATATATCTCGACACAAAAAAAAAAACTGGTCCCACAGCACACAACTTTTCTTACTGAAAGTTGTGTTCTGTGCTGTCACACCAGATTTTTTTCTTAAATATGGAGAAATATCCTCTTTATAACTAAACAGTTGACAGCTGTCAGATTGACATATTATTACATTTCATTAATCATTATATTCAGTTGAATATAAACATTTTAAGTATTTTAATTTTTAACCCGGGGGCTTAAAGTATTTTAAATTTATAATTTTGGGAAAATATTTATATTTTGTTACCATAGCAACCATTTCTCCTATCTTTCCTATGGAGAACAAGAATAAAGTGATCTTCAGAAGGTTTCAATGACAAAATGAGAAGAGAAAGGAAAGGGAAGAGCATAAGTGCAGCCAAGACGAAAAATAAAATACATTATTTTCTATTTTTTTGTCGCCGTTGCTAGTGTCGATCTCACTCTTCATCAGGACAAAAATGATGTCAAGTTGTCAGGTTATTTGACATGGCAGTCTAGCAACTTTTTTCCAATTTATATTCTTTTGAAAACTCTCTTTACTGTTCCGAGGTCCTGATGAAGAGTGCGATCGGCACTCGAAACGTCGACAAAAAAAAAAAAATTATTTTATTTTTCGCCTTGGCTGCACTTATGCCATATGAGAATATACATTTTTAAAGAGCATCTAAAAAAAATTGATTTTTTAATTTTAATCAAATTCGTTGAAGCGAATTTTAGAAAATCGAAAAAAACTGAAAAAGTACATCAGTAAAGTACTAGTACTTTTTGGCCGATTTTGATTAAAAGCTTATTTTCACGCTCCCGGGGAGTGTCTAACTTAAATATAAAATTTCAACCTTCTGGTTAAATTATTTCATGCTCTAAATTGAACACACACACACACACACATCCACAGACAGACCATGTCACGAAAACCACTTTTTTGGATTCAGGGGACCTCAAAACGTGAAGATCCATCCAAATCTCGACATCCGGAATTTTTGACATGAATTCAATACTTTCTCTCTATATATCTTAACATATAAATAGAGGACGTAAAGTCCCAAAAAAGAAACACAGGGGGTTCTGGGGGACTACAAGTGCGAGCGTATAGCTAGTCTTTTAAATAAGAAATTTGAAATATAGTTATATGGCCATTATCAATAAATTTATTTGTTGTTGTTGTTGTTGTTGATAAAATTTGTTTGCAACTATTTAATTAGAATAAACTTTCTCTATCACTCCTATCTAGGTCATTTTTTTTCTCTCTTTATCTATTTACGCGATGCATCTTCCTTCGTGGCCTTATTATCTCTCTTTTAATAGATGATCATAGAAATTCTTCTTTTATTACTTTCTCTTACCTATGTATATATGTAATATATATATAGAGAGAAAGTATTGGATTCATGTCAAAAATTCGATGTCGAGATTTTGATGGATCTTCACGTTTTGAGGTCCCCTGAATCCAAAAAAGTGGTTTTCGCGACATGGTCTGTCTGTCTGTGTGTCTGTGTGTCTGTGTGTCTGTGTGTGTGTCTGTGTGTCTGTGTGTGTTCAATTTTAAGCATGAAGGAATTGAGCTAGGAGGTTGAAATTTTATATTTAAGTTAGGCACTCTCCTAGGGCGTGAAAATAAGCTTTTAATCAAAATCGGCCAAAGAGTACTAGTACTTTACTGATGTACTTTTTCAGTTTTTTCGGTTTTCTCAAAATTCGCTCTAACGATTTTGATTAAAATTCAAAAATCAATTATTTTTTAGATGCTCTTTCAAATGTATATTCTGATTTTGCTCTCAAAATTGTTTGAAGACCACTTTACTCTTGTACTTCATAGAGAAGATAGGAGAAATGGTTGCCATGGTAACAAAATATAAATATTTTCCCATGTTTATAATTTTGACATCTTAAATTTCTAATATATTGGCGGAAACTAAATATATTTTGACACAAAAAATCTGGTGTGACAAGCACAGAACACAACTTTCGATTACCGAAGGTAAGAGAAAGTTGTGTGCTGTGCGCCAGTCACACCAGATTTTTATTTTTCTTATGATCAAATAAAAGATAAAAATTTTTATTAGAAAAATAAAGTTTCGCTACAAAATTTATTAAATACGTAAAAAAAAAAAAAAAAATGAAATCTTATAAAAGGATTTTTGAAGATTTATTTCATTTGTAATCTCAAAAAGCATAAGTTAATGGTTTTTCGGCCATTTTTCTTAAATTTATTATCATTTTTGTTAGAGCCACTCCCCCCCCCCTCCCAAAATGTGAACAACAAAAATGAAATTCTCTCCTTTTAGTTCAATTTAAAAAAAAAAAATCATTTTTTACTTTCTCTTACCTATGTATATATGTAATATATATATAGAGAGAAAATATTGGATTCATGTCAAAAATTCGATGTCGAGATTTTGATGGATCTTCACGTTTTGAGGTCCCTTGAATCCAAAAAAGTGGTTTTCGCGACATGGTCTGTCTGTCTGTGTGTGTGTCTGTGTGTGTGTCTGTCTGTCTGTGAACAAAATATCTCAAGAACGAAAAGAGCTAGGAAGTTGAAATTTTATATTTAAGTTAGGCACCCCCATGGGACGTGACACGAAGCTTTTGAACAAAATCGACCAAAGAGTACTAGTACTTTACTGATGTACTTTTTCAGTTTTTTTCGATTTTCTCAAAATTTGCTCCAACGATTTTTTTAAATTTCAAAAATCAATTATTTTTTAGATTCTCTATAAAATGTATATTCTCATTTTGTGATTGAAATCTTCTGAAGACCACTTTACTCTTGTACTCCATAGAAAGGATAGGAGAAATGGTTGCCATGGTATCAAAATATAAATATTTTCACATACTCATAAATTTTACATCTTGAATTCAATTGTACCCTACTGTCGGAAACTAAATACATGTTGACACAAAAAATCTGGTGTGACAAGCACAGTACACAACTTTCGATTACCGAAGGTAAGAGAAAGTTGTGTGCTGTGTGCCAGTCACACCAGATTTTTATGAAATTTTTTCAGCTTTCTCGTGAAACTTTAGAAGTTGAAAATTGTTATTTTATTCGAAAATTTTAAGTCATCATACTCAAAATTGTTTTTTTTTCAGTCTCGTACTGTACAGAAAAAAAAATGGAATTTCCCATATATTGGGGGTCCAGACATTCTTATTAGATGATCTCAAAAAAAAAAATTTACAAACAAATTTGCTTTACACCTGTCAACAGACTAAAAAAAAAATATATAACAAATATTTAGTTTTGAAAATAGTTCCGGTGTCCGTATAGATAATGGAACAAAGGAACGAAACTCTCTCGTGTACAGTAGGCCTATGCGAGTGGGGGGCGAGAGGGGGGGGAGGGGATAGGCGCGTGCTGAGAAGCAAAAGGGAGAAGTGGCGACGACGTCTGAACAACCCCCCTCCCCCCCCCACTCCACTCCATCAGTTTTCCCCTCCGCGCGCGCTTTCCACCCCCACCGTCTCCGGGCTCTAAGGGGTATAAATGTCTGAGTCTCTGTCTAGACAGAGAAAGCGAGAGCGAATGGCAAGGACAAAGCGAGAGGGAGAGCAAAAACGGAACAAACCATTAGATTCACTAGTTAAAAAAAAAAAAAATTATGTATTATCTATTTAAAAATATTTTTCTTCAAGTATCCATCTATCATCTAGAAATTGGAAATTATGATGATTGAGTTTGAAGAAAAAAGCAAGCAGAGAGAATTTATATTTAAATTAAATTAACGTCCTTATGATTGACGACGTTTCGGTCATTCTCACAGTCAGCTGACAATATTCTGTAAGTGATTTTTTTTATCAACGAGACATCTGTAAATGAATTCACGTTACCAGTAAGCAGACCACAGATGTTGAGCGTGTCATTCGATTATTGTTAGCCGGTTCTGAGAATGGCCGAAACGTCACCACTTAAGACGTTAATTTAAGCAAGATTGACTGCACCAAGTCTTCTGACTTCATCTCCATCTATATTTATTGGAAATTATCATAGTCACTGAAAAAACACATGTTTTTTTTCGCAATTGTTCACTGTAACTGATAATTGAAGCTTCTAGATGCCTACACTTTTCATATATCGAACCCTAGGCATGAAGATGGTCGCATAGTCACCCGAAAAGTCGCTGTTGGTTTAAATTTAATAAAGAAA
>JAKCPI010017288.1:0-12825 GCA_023213315.1 Euborellia annulipes
GGACACCCCTAATAGGTAGAATCTTTTACCATCACTGAATGCAAAAAAAAACATATATTTACGATATTCTGTAGTTCTTTCACTTTCTAAAAATCATTCTAAAGAAATTATGAACAAAATAGTTATCAAAGTCAATTTTGTTAAAAAGCAAATATAAGAAAATTTTATGATAAAGATGGTGTTTTGAGCCAAGAATTTAGAGTTATTCTTGGGTATATGGATGGATAGCTCTGAATCCTGACTAGGAAAACTGTTTTGCTCATAATTTCGTTATCAATGAATTATTATTTTTTTTTTAACTTTTTCGGCGGCCCTCGGGGCTTGGTGTAGAGGTTAGCGTGCTAACCTCGTATACCAAACGTCGCGGGTTCTGACCCCAGGCAGTCCGATGATTTTATTTAAGCCACTTGGATACAAATGGCTTAAATAAGAATGCCTGGACCCCAATATGTATATTAAATCAATAACGGTTACCGTAAATGTCTTACATGGCCTAAGTTGCCGAAAAGACAGTGTGAATGTGTGTGTGAGTGAGTGTGAATGAGGAAAAGTGTGAATGTTTAAAAAAAAAAAAACTTTTTCGGCTACAGAGGCCAGGTATGACTTTATTTAATATATTTCTAAATTACATTATACCGATGGCTACCGATAGGACGTTCCACAAGCTGATTGCTCTGAGTCACCAATCCCGAGGCTTTCGCCACGCTTGGCATTGGTTAACTTTTGGAAAGTTAAAACCTATAGAAGATCATAATCATACTTTTTTTTCATTCAGGGATGGTAAAAATTCTATTCAGGAGTGGCTTAAAAAAATGAAAAAATCCAATTTTTCTAAACTTTTAGCCGTGTTTTGCACCACTTAGCCCCCTCCGATTGGGCTCAAACTTTACAGTATAGACCTATTTTCTATGTATTTCAACTAACTGCATATTTTTAAGGGGTAACGACTTTAAAAAACTAGAAAATTCAAAATAAGAGTCGCTCTTGATCAGATTATTTATTAAAATTTAATTTTCTCTATATCTCTAAAACTAGAGCCGATGGCGCAAAATTGATGGCATTTTTGGAATTAGCGCTTCCATATAGCCAGGAATAGCCCTAAATTTCAAAAAACTTTTTTGTTGACCTGTATAAAATTTATTTTTTTATCAAAAACATTGTTTAATTCCTTTTTTTACAATTATAGTAAATAAAGAAAATTCAAATGAACGACAGGTTTTTTTTATTTGTTCAAATATTTTATTTACTAATGATTTTCTCTGTGTGTTTGTATTATATAATAAATTTATATTCAGTAAAAAGAAAATAAATTTATTTATTTGAAAATTAAAAAAAAAAATTTTTTCAATAGATGAAAATATAAAAAAAGAAAATTTAATTTTTTTTTTTAAATTAAAATATAAATTAATTTCTGTTAAATAAACTTTATTTTGCCAACTGGTCCTTGATTTTGCCAACTTTTGCCAACTCGATTCGACCTGGGGGGGGAGACTCCCCCCCATCCCCCCCCTTGGCTACGCCCCTGACTGTTAATAAGTTCTACTAACTTGGATATTTTAATAACATTTTCTCATTGTAACATTCCTGCCATGGGCGTAGCCAGACCTCTTGTTAGGGCGGGGCAATCACTCGTTAGGACGAGAGGGGGGTATGCAATTAATATATACATAGATTATTAGTTTTATATTATCCAGAGGCGTACCGAGGCAGTTGGGGGCCTGGGGCGGCACTAGAAGAGGGGCCCTTATATTTTTTCCGTTTTTACTTGAGCCCTGAGGGCCCCGGGACCTCTCAAAGAGAAATTTTCATTAAATTTTGTTTTTTTTTTTTAAATCTAAATTTTTCCGTTTTTACTTGAGCCCTGAGGGCCCCGGGACCTCTCAAAGAGAAATTTTCATTAAATTTTGTTTTTTTTTTATCTAAATTTTTCCGTTTTTACTTGACCCCGGGACCTCTCAAAGAGAAATTTTCATTAAATTTTGTTTTTTTTTTTTTAACTAAATTTTTGCGTTTTTACTTGAGCCCTGAGGGCCCCGGGACCTCTCAAAGAGAAATTTTCATTAAATTTTGTTTTTTTTTTTTTATCTAAATTTTTGCGTTTTTACTTGAGCCCTGAGGGCCCCGGGACCTCTCAAAGAGAAATTTTCATTAAATTTTGTTTTTTTTTTTTATCTAAATTTTTGCGTTTTTACTTGAGCCCTGAGGGCCCCGGGACCTCTCAAAGAGAAATTTTCATTAAATTTTGTGTTTTTTTTTATCTAAATTTTTCCGTTTTTACTTGACCCCGGGACCTCTCAAAGAGAAATTTTCATTAAATTTTGTTTTTTTTTACCTAAATTTTTGCGTTTTTACTTGAGCCCTGAGGGCCCCGGGAACTCTCAAAGAGAAATTTTCATTAAATTTTTGTTTTTTTTTTTATCTAAATTTTTCCGTTTTTACTCGAGCCCTGAGGGCCCCGGGGCCTCTCAAAGAGACATTTTCATTAAATTTTTTTTTTTTTTTTTTAATATATGGGGGCCTATGCCGGCTCGGGGCCTAGGGCGGACCGCCCCCTCGCCCCCCCCCCCTCGGTACGCCACTGATATTATCATTATCTGTATATAAGCTCCTTTTAAAAAAAAATCTCAATTGGAATTATATAATATATATATTGTATTTGTTTTTAATAGATAAAAAAAATTTCAGAACAAGAAAGGGAGGGGGCATTGGCCCCGCTGGTTATTTCGAATATCCTTCTTTTTATGGAAGCGCACTCCCTTGGTATGAGAGAATAATAATCTAAAATTTGAGGAATTTTCTTTTAAGATCTTTGGCATCGAAGGCCATTTAGACCCCGGATTGGAGGCCAATCCAATTGAAATAAATTTTTGTTGCATGAGACGGGATGCGAACCCTTGACCCTTAGCACAAGAGACAGAAACTCTATCAGTGAGCTTTGGTCCAAGGGCTTTTGAGGAAATTTAACATTATAATATCTACTTTATTTCTAAATGAATTCAGAAAAAAGAAAATTCAATAGTCCAATTATTGATAGATGATTTTTATATTTAAATTAGGGTTAGTATACATTTACATATTTTTTGTATGTTACATTAGATCAGTTTGAGACGAAGGACTGAAATTGACAGAGGATGTCTTCTCGGTGATGGTGGCGATTGTAGGCGTCAATTCAGGCAGAGAGAAGGCAAGCGCCGGGGGGCGGGAATGCGACTCTGGGGTCGGCTGATTAATATTTAATTGCCAAGGCTGCAGCAGACAGGGCATCAGAACGAAAGGCGCGGTTGCCGGGCCACCAGGGGTGGCTGCCGCCGCAGGCGTTTGCCATCCGCACTGCGGCCGTCTTAGCCGACTTCGTTGTTTCTTCTGCAGGGATTTATTATGTAACCGATCGCGTTTCTCTTTACGTACTGTTGTTGGTGTGGATGCAGCAGCGGCCGCTGCGGCCGCAGCTGCTGCTGCGTCCAATTCCGGACAGCCATGTGCTAAGTATTCAGCCATACATCGGTCCAAGGCGCGTGTGGCTGCGCGTGCGCGTCTATCCGCTCGGCGACGCGCTGCTGCTGATGCTTTCGGCCTGTAACAGTTATATTTGACTTTGCTATCTCCAAATATCCTCTTCTAAAAATCATCTTATTAATAAAACCTATAGCTTCTTGAGAATTAAAACATGAATAACTACGGTAGTTAAATATAAAATAAGCACAATAAAAAAAAAAAAAACGTATTTCTGACAATGAAGGCTCCTAATCAGAGTTAAAGGCTCCTTGACTCTTGATTGTCGTGTTTAGGCTATCTATCAAATATTTTCCTGCATGTAGCCCAGAGGTGTGTGCCTGTATAAATGAGAAAGAAATATAGAATATTTTGTTTTTAGTTTAGCGATTTTAAAGAAAATGATTTAAAAATATAAAAGTATGTTAAAATCTAAGGGTACTCAAGGGCTCATAGTTTACTATTCAAATATCCCAGCAGGTCTAGATAAATAGATGTTTTTTTTTAAATTTTCAAAAACTGCCTACAGCTGTTAACTGTTGCAGGATAATGTACAATATTGAGCTGTATAAGTAAATGAAATCTTTAAATTATATTGGCTACCAATTTATTTAGGAAAAAAAAGGAACGAAGTCGAATGATCTGAAACCTTAAAAACCCCTTAAAAACAAAAATACAAATAATTTATTTGCAAACTGATCAAAAATCCATTCAAAATAATAAAATATCAGCTAAGCATTGTTATTTCATATCCAATATTAATAAAAATAGAAATAAACGTTTTGAGATTTATAAATTATATTATACTATACTAATTATATTATACGATCGTAACAGGGGACGCTCAACACGTTGATTCTTCGGGGCCTCCCTCCCAATGTTTTGCCGCGCCTGGGATTGTTTAAATACAACGATTTTAGTGAAATAGAGCCAGTTAAATTGCATCGAAGACAAATATAAGTACAGTATTTATAATTAAATCAAAACTTTATTTTCCAAATTTGACTATTTAACCACCCGTTTAAAGTAATTAATGTGTTGCACTTTTAAATTTAAATGTAAAATATGGCCTCATCTTTTAATTTAGGTAATAATTAATTTTAATTATGTCACAAACAAAAAATTAATCTTTTCTATTTTTACTTTCTATTACCTGTATATGTGTTAATATATAATTATATATAGAGAGAAAGTATTAAATTCATGTCGAAATTTGATGTCGAGATTTTGATGGAAATTTTGATGTCCTCTGAGTCTAAAAAAGTGGGTCCCGCAAAATGGTCTGTCTGTCTTTGAATAAATATCTCAGCGACGAAAAGAGCTTGTTGATTGGAATTTTATATTTAAGTTAGATACCACCCTAGCAAGTGACACGAAGCTTTTGAACAATATCTGCCAAAGAATACTAGTACTTTTCTAATGCACTTTTTCATTTTTTCAGATTCCCTCAAAATTCGCTCCAACGATTTTGATTAAAATTCATAAATCAATTATTTTTACTTTCTCTTACCCTATATAGAGAGAAAGTAATGTTTAAGATGCTTTTTTTAAACTCTTTTGGCCTAAAGAGGTCATTAGGGGATATTAATTTTATTTAAATAATTTATATACCCTAGTACCGTTGGCTACCGTGCGTTCCACACACTGATTGCTCGGGGTCACCAATCCCGGGCTTAGCTTTGCCTAACTGCAACGATTGTGGTGACTGTTGCCCTTCTCCGTTGCCAGGCCCCCGGCCCGCCAATAGATGCTCTTTAATATGAATATTCTCTAAAAATTGTTTGAAGCTCTTGTACTTTATAGAAAAGATAGGAGTTTGCCATGGTAACAAAATACAATATTTTCCCATTTTTATAAATTTTACATCTTGAATTCTAATGCCGACACGAAAAATCTGGTGTGACAAGCACAGAACCCAACTTTCATTTACCAAAGGTAAAAGAAAAGTTGTATGCTGCGACGAGTCACACCAGATTTTTATTATTGCCACAATATCATACGAAGTTATTAGTTATATTAAATATTAGATATAGAGTTAAATAATTTTGTTTATATATAAACAAAATTATTTAACTCTATCTTTATCGCTCTTCATAAAAAATGAATCTAGGTAAAAAAGTTAGAAAGCGAACTTTACTTAGATTTTTGGGTTATTTTAATTTTGAAAAGGATAAATAAATAATAAAAAAATTCTTATAGCTACCTAATTTAAGTAATCTCTCCATCACTAACAGAAAGGCTTTTCTAAGGTATCACTGTCGTCTGGCAAAGCCAAATGGCTCACGGGCTTCGCCTTTGATATTTTTGCTTTAATTAAAGAGATAATTAGATTTATATAAATTAGGGATTTTTTTCTTCTTATCTTTTTGATCCAATGTCATTTTCTTATATATTATCCTTTTTTAAATATATTCATCTTGTATAATTAAATTAAAAATAAGGAAAATGAAGGTATTTAATTAACAAAAAAATGAATAAAGTTAATAAATAAATTTTTTTAACAAAGAGAATCTAATTTGCAATTATATCAACTCTTTATAAAAGAAAAGATAAAAGAGTTGAATTAATAAACCTGCTAAGATATTAATTTCAATTTTTTAACCTTTATATTAATAGATTAATAAAAGAGATTTTTT
Organism: Euborellia annulipes; assembly: GCA_023213315.1. NCBI lineage: Eukaryota > Metazoa > Arthropoda > Insecta > Dermaptera > Anisolabididae > Euborellia > Euborellia annulipes. Next base: position 6,129 of record JAKCPI010017288.1, read on the forward strand.
TTTTAATTTACTGAATGGACTATGATCGAAATATACCAAATTTGCATTTAGTAGGCCAATACATATTTTTTTGGATACATAAATAACTAAATACCGGTAGCTTTTATTTTTTTCAAAGGTCACTCGGATATTCCGAACTGGGGAAAAAAAATACCTTTAAATATAATAGACATGGGCGTAACTAGAGAATTTGGCTGGGGGGAGCATGGCAGCTGTCCTCCGGGAGGCCTGGAAAGCCCCTTTATTTTTTCAATTTTTCTTAATTAATTAATTGTATATTTTTGCGTGATAACGCAATCAGTTTAATTATAAATATTTTATTTTTGAAAATCATGTTCAATTTTAAAAGAGAAAAATAAAAAAGAGAATATGCAATGATAAAAAATTTATTTAAATTATTCATGTTCTCTTGAATTTTGTTTGAAATTGTTTAAACCATTCGATTTGTTATAGAATAAAAAGGAGTGGGGGTAAATTTTATGGGATTACATCATTTGAGGTTTTGAGGTTCAAACCAGGATAGAATAATTTCTATATGGATTGAAGTTTTTGAGGGCCAATTGTAGATTCTGCAGTTCTGATTAAACCTCAAAGTTGTAAAACCGTCCATAAGTAGGATTTTGAAGTACAAACTGGGATTACTTTCTATGTTGGATCCAATCTCCAAAAAATTAAACTGACCCTCGAAAACCTCACTGAAGATTTTGAGGTTTAAATAGGAATTTATGTTTTGACTCGGGTATTATCTAGAGTAGGGGTGGGCAAAAGGCAAAAGCCGCTCGGGGCACATGCCCCCACAGCCTCCCCCCCTAGATCCGGTCCTGATTATTCCCCAGTGTTTTTATATTGAAAATCCATTTCCACGACGTTTACTTTGCCTTTGAAATTGTTTTATTTTTTTGAAGTTACGGATCCCTTTAGAATTTCTATAACGGCCGGGCCTCAGAACATTTTATTTTTTCAAAAAACAAACATAAACTAAAAAATTATTAATCTTTAGTTGATTATAAATGCCTCATGCCAAATGTTAAATACGGTGAATAAATATTATAAATAGATTATTAATTTAAAGTTTAAAGATCATAAGTTTATATAAAAAATTGTGTAATCACTTTAAAATGTGCTCATTCATCAAAATTATAAAATCTAAAACCCATTATTATGACTACACATAAATTTATTAAAATAATAGTAAATAACAGAAACAAAAACAAAACAAACTACATATAAACTAATCATAATTAACAACATTAAATTAACATTTTTCCTTTTTAATCTTCTCGTTCAATTTGTATGTGTTGGATTCAACTATTGTACCTAAAACAGATGGATGAATTCAAAATAGTACGAGAATTTCAAATAAAATAAACACAATTCTCTATTTAGAATAAATTTTGTAATTGAAAACAAATAAGATGGGATAACAGGAACCATTTCAAATGATTGCATTAATTAAAACTACAGGAGGGGTGGAATTTTTTCAAATTTCGTAGGATAGGATTAAATAAAATAAATTTTTTTGAAAAGAAAATTATAAATGCAACAGAGAGAAGCGAGTTCCTCTTACAGAAGCCTCATTAAGAAGTGGGGAAGTTTGACTGGCTTAAAGAGAACAGAATCTTAATTTTGCAAACTCGTACGTGCATATACACCAAAATGAAAATATTAACTATTTATTACATTAAGGGAAATGCACTCAGAAGATCTATTAACAACTCTCACTGAATAGAATAGGACTGAGAGAAATTGTTAAATGTATCAACTTTTAGCACATTTCTCAATTTTCGAATATATTACACTTAATATTTGAGAGTTAAAGCTTTCTCAGTTATTGTTATTAAATATAAATACTAGTTTTCGATTAATCTGTGATTTGCTTATTTAAGTTACTACGTTTCGACAACTCATATGTGGTTTTCTTCAGATATAAATTCAGATTTCAGTTTAGTGCAGGATGTAAGACGGCTTGTGATTGCCTCTGAATTTATAAATGAGAAAGATCACTACATAATGAGTTGCCGAAACGTTCTAACTTAAATAAATCATACTTTAACCGAAAACAAATATTTTTTTAAATTACAATTAATTATATTTGTTACTTTTGAGTTTTACATTTCTATAGAACAATTCATGTATTAATTCAAAAAGTCTAAATAAATTTTAATTATTTGCTCAAGTTATATATCAACTCATACAGAAAATATTAACAATTCCCAGGGAATAAAATCAAAATCATGGTTGAGGTTGATATTTATAAATGCTTCACCTTACACGACCAAGTTCACATCATTTAGATTGGGGGTTCTTAAACTGTGGTCCGCGGAGTGGTTGCTGGGGGTCCGCTAAACAATTTTTACTCCTAGTTTATTATTAAACCAAAAATTCAAATATCCATCATATACGTTATACATATACACTAAAAAATTCATACTGATTTAAAAATCGAACTTGAAGAATGACATAAACTGCTTACATGGGGTCCGCGAGAAAAAAAAAAGTTCAATAGGGGGTCCGTGAACTCTACAAGTTTAAGAACCCCTGATTTAGGTTAAAACTTTTACAAGGATTATTATTATACTTACTACATTAAAAATACTCCATATTAAATTATTATACTAATTAAAACTCGACTTGATGAATTGATTTACATTATCACCATTATAATTATTAGATCTATAAATAAAAGATATTTCGGTGATTTATTATTTAGTAATTAATAATACAAAAAATGTTTTTATTACAATTTTGTATTTGTATTAATTATTAAGTAATAAATCATGATTAATAACAAAATGATTTATTTCTAATCTAGGAGGTAGTTTCCACTTAGGCTTTTGTTACCTCTAAATATTAAAATAATTAATCGTTTATGTATTTTGTTTTTTAAACATCTGGATTTGAACGAAGCTATTTTATCATTCCGACTAATAATAAATTGGTGTCTGCGAATGGCGTGAAGGATAACGTTTGATATAATATTATATAATAAAGACAATAGAATCAAGGGGGAGATTTTCTTGATTAACGATTGATTAATCTGTAGAGACGCACCTGCGGGCGGAGCTCGCCTGACATGGGCAGATGGAGGCTTGAGGAAGTAGCATTGCCACCTGGTCCATTTGTAGTAGTTCTGGGATTCTACTTATTTCCGAAACCAATTCCTTGGAATTCTCCTGCTCTTCAGAGAACTCCTTTGACTGAGATCTCTTTTCAGTTTCCAGTTCAGTTTGATTCTCTTCAGGTTGGGTCATGTCTTCTTGTTGGGTCCATGAACAAGCCATTTGATAAAGACTGTCCACCCTGAAAGAAATATTATTTAGATTAAAAAGAAAATTATTTGCATCATAAATTACTATAGCTAATGGAGTTGTTCCTAACTACCCCCGGCTCCTAGCTTAAGAAAATTAAGATGAAAATATTTTTTTTAGCATAATTTCCTTAAATTTTTGTAAGGTTAACTTTAATTATTACTTATTTTTATAATTAGCTTATTTTTTATAAAAGGCCTTGCAATTTCAGATTTGCCTAGGACCCCTCAAAAAAGGGGCGGCCTGGCCCCTTTTTGGCTAAAATCATCCAAGATTAAACAATTTTAAAATCAATTTTAATATTCATCAAATATCAATTTCTTTTTTAATCGCATTTTAATTATTAGACCCATTTGAAAATCGAAATTTATACTATTTTATATGACAAATACGTCCAAATATGTATAGTAAAAAACCTTATTCGATTATTATTTCAGATTACTTGTTTATATTTAGATCTCACTTATGACTAAATCGGCTTAAGACTCATTTATATAACTCTAAAATATTTTTAAATGAATTTTTTAAGTTCAAAAGACTGTGTGAATGTGTGTGTGAGTGTGAGTGTGAATGAGAAAAAAGTGTGAATGTTAAAAAAAAAAAAAAAAAAAAAAAAAAAAATTTCTTGTGAAAATCATTATAAAATATTCAATCATTTAAAAGCATATATATGTAAATTGCCAAACTGTAAATGATCTCAGCAGCTAAAAATAAAATAAAAATAAAATAAAATAAAATAAATAAATAGAAAAGATTATCGTCAAAGGGTAGAGTTTCGTTTTTTTTTTTTTAATGTTTATGCTTATTTTGAATCTTTATGCTTATTTTATACTTTTTTTTCTCCAATATCCCGTTTTCATAAAGTAAACACGATTGGAGCCAAACGTTTTTTTTTTCATTTTTTTTTTTTTAATAAAATATATAATGCCTTTTTAAGCGCAATCCCATTGAATTTTTTTAATACTTATTTATCCTGTATTGTATATCATTATTATATACTTAGCATTATATTGAATAACCAATAATACAGATTTAATATATAATAGAAATGTCTAGAATTCAATCCCAGTCGACATATTTAATTATGTCGCCCTTGGGACCTAAAGGTTAATCGTTAAATTGTTATTATTATTGAAAGGTTACTAGGTCATTGAATCATCAAAGTATTTATTTCGGGCTATTTATCAGAGGGCCACGAATAAAAAAATAAAATAAAAGAAAAAACTCAAAATGAGGTTGAAGTGAAAAAATTATGATTGAAAAACTTCTACTGTAAAAACGTTTCGCTATCCTTTGTAAATTATTCTTATCTATTTAGTATTTTCCACTACTGATACTATATAATTAACTGAGACTGAGGAATATAAATTATAATCAACACAGGACGTGCTTTTCCAAGAGAAATTCGAGAAATCCTTTCCCCTGGGGTTCACCGGTACCAACTGTCTTAAGGTTTCTCAATGAGAAAGCGATACAAATGAATTAAATAATTTAATGAAAGACATCTCTAGTCGAATTTGTACTTGTAGCAAATCAAAATACTGTAGCCTCCCTTAATTAAAGCCCTTAATTTTTTTTTAATTCGAATGCATAATAATTCAATTCCACACTTCCACTGCAATCAAATTATTATTATAATTTTGAAATACTTCTCTTATCTAATCAAATAAATATAATAAAATCAAACAAAATTATTGTTATCGCTAACCTACTAAATTACAAATTGAAATTTCATCTGGAACCAAAACACTTAATAATCTAACCCAATTTCCATGATCTTTTATTTGTTTAAAAATTGCTTTGAATTAAATAGTAAATATAATCTCATAATTTATGCCTTTAGAAGCACACAAAAAATTTGAAAACATGTTTCTACTTGGAATAATTTATTCTATTTATTGAAAACATCCGATTTCTAGTTCGTCCGTACATAGGTATTTAAATGCTTACTGATTGATTAATATGAACATCAAATGTCGACAACATAAAGTGTTTTGTGTTCAGTTTGTACATTCAAATCTATTTATAGTAGTTTGCAAACGAGGGAGTTTTATCGGACATAAATAAATAAATGAACTTTAAGCTTATATAAATTTTCATTTTTTTTTAAATAATATAAATGCATTTTTTGACAATTTTTACTGGATATATTTGAATATTATACAAATTAAAGTGAAAGTTGTGGCTGTGGATATTTAGTGAAGGATGTATGAAGGCAGAGGCAGCCAAGATAAAATGTTCTGAATGCTTTTACCTATCAGCTGAAAACGTTTCGGTGTGTATGTACCATCTTCGGTCCATTGGTGTAAATATTGTTCAGATTTGACCCAGTAATTGAAGATGGTACATAATAAATGCACCGGAACATTTCCAGCTGATTGGTAAAAGCATTTTTTCTTGGCTGCTCTTTGCCTCCATACATCTTTCACATTATACTTATATAATATTCATTTAATACTGAATATTACTTGCATATTTTGGCACTTTAACAGCAAAATTCGGCCTCTTCTTATATAGTGCCATTTTAAAATATTTTAATATAGGGCCTATATACAATAATTCAATATTTTTATACAGTAGAACCTCCCTTAACGAGCACCTCTCATAACGAGTAATTCGCATAACGAGCAAAACAAATTGTAAAAGAACGACTCGCGTTAACCAGCGAAGTTTCGCATAACGTTAAATACAATGATTACAAAAAAAAAAAAAAAATCACATGGAACGCATTATCGTATTTTACATTAATTTATTTGAGAAAATTGTTTCGCTTAACGAGTGTTTCTCTTTACGAGTTTGATTCTGGAACGAATTATGTTCGTTAAGCGAGATTTACCGTAATTCAATATTTATTAATTCAAATACCCTAATATTTTAATATAGAAATTAATTATTTGGATAATAATAATTATTTTTCCCATTATCTGCCGCCCAAGGGACTACATTTTGGCTAGTGCTAAATCTGGTCCTGCATCTTTTAACATAGGCCTATATTAACTTTTCTTTTTTCAGAAGTGAATTAATTTACCTGCATTCATATGAAGAATGGGATCCATCTGATAGAAGCATTAGGCTCCCAGGGGGTCTTCAAATGATCCATGGAAGGCATCACCCATTCTTCATCTTCATCAATGCTTTCTCCTTTGTACGTCCATCTCGCCTTCTGTATTCACGTAAATTTCAACAATTAATATTCTGTCATATTTACGTTTAGACTATATATTTTTTTTTAAAGAAATGTCTTCTCCCCTCCCATAAATTTTTTAAAAATAATTGTGTTAGAATTGTTTCTTATTCTTATTTCTATATATATATATATATATATATATATATTTATATATATATATATATATATATATGTCGTCCAAGGGGGGCCGCAGACAGAGGGG
>JAKCPI010017289.1:0-11070 GCA_023213315.1 Euborellia annulipes
ACAGAATACTTGGAGAAAAATAATATGAATATATCCCATTCAAAATCAGTCGTTTCTATATTTTCCAAAAGAAGAATCCCCCCTTGGACACAGATAAGCCTGGGAGGAAAAAATTACCCCTACTTGCGACAGTCAAATATCTAGGTCTAACGCTAGACACTAAATTATTGTGGAAGGCTCACATAATAAAACTAATAGAAAAATGCTCGATTACAATAAATACTCTAAAAGCAATAGCAAAATTCACTTGGGGAGCCGATCCAAAAACCATGCTATCAATTTATAGGGCCACCATCAGATCACAGCTAGATTATGGTAGCTACCTATATAGCTCTGCATGTGAATCCTTCCTTTTGAAAATAGATAGAATCCAATACAATGCACTCCGTATTTGCATGGGATACTTAAGATCATCTCCCACAAACGCAATGCTAATTGAAGCCAATGAGCCACCTTTATTTCTTAGAAGAATGCATTTGGCCAGCAAATTCTTTATTAAGAGGAAAACAAAATTTTTTTCATCCCACAATTTCGACAATATATGAACTAGGAGACGCCTATAATAATTCAGGATTCTGGAACAACAAAAATATACCGGTTTTAGTACAAGTAGCCACCAAATTCCATAGTCTGAACATAAAAATAGAAAAATATTCCTTCCCGCCGCGATTTGAGGTATCCCCACAACTAATAAATTTCAACCCTCGAATAATAATCAAACCAACAGATCAAGTACTAGAAGGATTTGACTCAATCATATTCACAGACGGATCAAAATCTCAAAATAAAACTGGATGTGCCTTCTTTGACTCAATCGCAAACCAATCCGTTCTATATAAACTACCGGAACATCTTACTATCCACTCTGCAGAGCTGATAGCAATCTTAGAAGCACTCATATATATTAAACTAAACTCATTTAACAAATCCGCCATTTACTCAGATGCTAAGAGCGCACTAGAATCAATATCGTCCATCAAAAGGCCAGGAGAAGTGGGATGTCTCCAACTAAAGATATTTAGAACATTAAAAGAAATAGCAGATCAAGGAAATACGGTGCTACTATCCTGGGTAAAAGGCCATTCAAGTTCACAGGGCAATAATATTGCAGACTTTTTGGCAAAAAAAGCCGCCAGCTTCGGACAGCCCCTATCAATAGGAATCCCCTGGAAAGACGCAGTCGCAGTCTTTAAATCATCTCTCAAAAAAAGAATGGATACAAAACTGGCAATATACAAGTCTGGCAAAAGGAGCATTTCTCAAACATTTAAAACCTCTACCCGGCCCACCATGGTTTTACAATAGCAATAGCCTAACAAGACCTGCCATATGCTTATTTAACCGCCTAAGAATTAACCACACTCGATGCCCCCCTTCATCTACATAGATTCCACATCGTCTCCTCTCCACTGTGCACCTGCAACGCAATAGCTTCTCCTGAACACCTGATAATGCAATGCCCACACAACTCCAATCAAAGGGACAAATTCCAAAAAGCCATAGAGCCGACCTTCAGAAGCCCACCACCCTACCTCACAATACTAAGAAAACCTACAGAATCGTCCGTCACAGCTTTATATGAATTTTGTTTGATAAACAATATTATTTTATAAACCTTTACAGTAATTGGAATTATATTTTTCTTAATGTGTATTAGATAGTAGTGTATTCCTACCATGTATTTTACATTATATTATTGCTACTATGTCTTTTGTATTACTGTATTTCTTATTATGTATTTTATATCACTGTATTTTCTACTATGTATTTTATATTACTGTATTTCCTATCATGTATTTTATATTACTGTGTTTTCTATTATGTATTTTATATTATTGTAACTATTTTATTGTAAAGAGATTGTAAAAAAAAAAAAACGAGAATGGCGGGATGGCTACTGGCCGACAGCCAATAAATAAATAAAAAAAAAAAAAAAAAATCTGGTGTGACTGGCGCACAGCACACAACTTTCTCTTACCTTCGGTAATCGAAAGTTGTGTACTGTGCTTGTCACACCAGATTTTTTGTGTCGACATATATTTAGTTCCCGACAGTACGGAACATATGAATTCAGATGTAAAATTTATAAGTATGGGAAAATATTTATATTTTGTTACCATGGCAACCATTTCTCCTATCCTTCCCTATGAAATACAAGAGTAAAGTGGTCTTCGAGAAGATTTCAATCGCAAAATGAGAATATACATTTTAAAGAGCATCTAAAAAATGATTGATTTTTGAATTTAAAAAAAATCGTTGGAGCAAATTTTGAGAAAATCGAAAAAAACTTAAAAAGTACATCAGTAAAGTACTAGTACTCTTTGGCCGATTTTGATTAAAAGCTTATTTTTCCGGTCCAGGAGGATGTTTAACTTAAATATAAAATTTCAGCCTCATAGCTCAATTCCTTCATGCTTAAAATTGAACACAGACACACCCACACACACCACACACACACCACACACACACACACAGACAGACCATGTCGCGAAAACCACATTTTTGGATTCAGGGGACCTCAAAACGTGAAGATCCATCAAAATCTCGACATCGAATTTTTGACATGAATCCAATACTTTCTCTCTATATATATATTACATATATACATAGGTAAGAGAAAGTAAAAAAGTATGGGAAAATATTTATATTTTGTAACCATGGCAACCATTTCTCCTATCTTTCCTATGAAGAACAAGAGTAAAGTGGTCTTCAAACAATTTTGAGGGCAAAACTAGAATATACAATTGAAAGAGCATCTAAAAAATAATTGATTTTTGAATTTTAATCAAAATCGTTAGAGCGAATTTTGAGAAAATCGAAAAAAACTGAAAAATTACATCAGTAAAGTACTAGTACTTTTTGACCGATTTTGATTAAAAGCTTATTTTCCCGGTCCCGGGGGTGTTTAACTTAAATATAAAATTTCAACCTCGTAGCTCAATTCCTTCATGCTTAAAATTGAACACACACACACACACACACACACAGACACACAGACACACACACAGACAGACCATGTCGCGAAAACCACTTTTTTGGATTCAGGGGACCTCAAAACGTGAAGATCCATCAAAATCTCGACATCGAATTTTTGACATGAATCCAATACTTTCTCTCTATATATATATTACATATATACATAGGTAAGAGAAAGTAAAATCTGGTGTGACTGGCGCACAGCACACAACTTTCTCTTACCTTCGGTAATCGAAAGTTGTGTACTGTGCTTGTCACACCAGATTTTTTGTGTCGACATGTATTTAGTTCCCGTCAGTAGGGAATATTTGAATTCAGATGTAAAATTCATAAGTATGGGAAAATATTTATATTTTGTTACCATGGCAACCATTTCTCCTATCTTTCCTATGAAGCACAAGAGTAAAGTGGTCTTCAAACAATTTTGAGGGCAAAACGAGAATATACATTTGAAAGAGCATCTAAAAAATAATTGATTTTTGAATTTTAATCAAAATCGTTAGAGCGAATTTTGAGAAAATCGAAAAAAACTGAAAAAGTACATCAGTAATGTACTAGTACTCTTTGGCCGATTTTGATTAAAAGCTTATTTTTCCGGTCCCGGGGGTGTTTAACTTAAATATAAAATTTCAACCTCATAGCTCAATTCCTTCATGCTTAAAATTGAACACACACACACACACACACACAGACACACAGACACACACACACAGACAGACCATGTCGCGAAAACCACTTTTTGGATTCAGGGGACCTCAAAAACGTGAAGATCCATCAAAATCTCGACATCGAATTTTTGACATGAATCCAATACTTTCTCTCTATATATATATTACATATATACATAGGTAAGAGAAAGTAAAAAAATAGAGATGAATGCAAACATAGAACATTGCAGGGGGAATTTTTGTTACTTTCTCTTACCTATATATCTAATATATAGAGAGAAAGTAATGGATTCATGTCAAAAAATTGGATCTCGAGATTTTGATGGATATACACGTTTTGAGGCCCCCTGAACCCAAAAAGTGGTTTTCGCGGCATGGTCTGTCTGTCTGTGTGTCTGTGAACAAAATAACTCAAAAAACGGAAAGAGCTAGGAGGTTGAAATTTTATATTTAAGTTAGGCACACCCCTGGGAAGTAACACAAAGCTTTTGAATAAAATCGGCCAAAGAATACTAGTACTTTACTGATGTAATTTTTCAGTTTTTTCGATTATTCTCAAAATTCGCTCTAACGATTTTGATTAAAATTCAAAAATCAATTATTTTTTAAATGCTCTTTAAAATGTATTTTCTCATTTTGCCATTGAACTCTTGTGAAGACCACTTTACTCTTGTACTTAACAGGAAAGATACGAGAAATGGTTGCTATGTTAACAAAATATAAATAAATATTTTCCCATACTATTAAATTTTACATCTTACAATACATTTTAATATATTGGCACCTTCGGGCTTGGGCTAGGGGTTAGCGTTCTAAACTCGTATACTAAAAGTCGCGGGTTCGGACCCCAGGCAGTCTGAAGATTTTATTTAAACCATTTGCATACTAAATGGCTTAAATAAGAATTGTTAGAATGTACACGTGGAGTAAGAGTGTTAATGTTAACATTGGACTCCACGAAAGAGGAATTTCATACATCATCAATATTGCAAGAAAGGTCACCCATCCTTTTTACTTTCTCTTACCTATGTATATATGTAATATATATATAGAGAGAAAGTATTGGTTTCATGTCAAAAATTCGATGTCGAGATTTTGATGGATCTTCACGTTTTGAGGTCCCCTGAATCCAAAAAGTGGTTTTCGCGACATGGTCTGTCTGTCTGTCTGTCTGTCTGTCTGTCTGTGTGTCTGTGAACAAAATATCTCAAGAACGAAAAGAGCTAGGAAGTTGAAATTTTATACTTAAGTTAGGCACCCCCATGGGACGTCACACGAAGCTTTTGAACAAAATCGACCAAAGAGTACTAGTACTTTACTGATGTAATTTTTCAGTTTTTTTCGATTTTCTCAAAATTTGCTCCAACGATTTTTTTTTTTAAATTCAAAAATCAATTATTTTTTAGATTCTCAATAAAATGTATATTCTCATTTTGTGATTGAAATCTTCTGAAGACCACTTTACTCTTGAACTCCATAGAAAAGATAAGAGAAATGGTTGCCATGGTAACAAAATATAAATATTTTGCCATACTTATAAATTTTACATCTTGAAAATCGAATGTACCATACTGTCGGAAACTAAATACATATCGACACAAAAAATCTGGTGTGACAAGCACAGTACACAACATTCGATTACCGAAGGTAAGAGAAAGTTGTGTGCTGTGCGCCAGTCACACCAGATTTTATAAAATAAAGGTAGTCTTAAAAGCCAGTCTTGAAATATCCTTTGGAAGGTGGGAACTAATATTTGAAAAGTCTCGAAAAACCTTTGAAGAGAGTTTGAAAAACATTTGAACATTTGAGACTCCGGAGTTTTTTTGGCTTCGACAAAATTTGATAGATTGTGAGTCCAAATTTGTCATAAGAAGAAAATTTGTGCTTTCGACGTCACCTCTAACTTTAATAAATACATACACTTAATCTATAAATATATAAAATTTAGTTATTTTATTTATCATCCCAATCCCAATCATCAGCAAAGAACAATCCTCCGGGGAGACAGTCTTCCAAACAACATCCAGGAAGTCAAAGCGTACCCCCAACAGAATGCCTAGACCCCATTAAGACCCTAGATATATTAAACATACGAGGTATAAGAAGTCTTAAATGGCCAGAGTTGCCGAAAAGACTGTATGAATGGTAGTGTGAGTGGGAAAAAAAGTATGTGTTTAAAAAAAAAAAAAATTTTCTTTTAATTAAACATATGTCGACACAAAAAATCTGGTGTGGACGGAACACAACTTTCGATTGCCGAAGAGAAAGTTGTGCTACCAGTCACACCAGATTTTTTTTTTTTAAATCGTTTCTAAAATAAACCTCAATAGCAAGGGTCTACCGAAGGCGGGCGGGCGGCCCTTTTGACTAGTCTAATTTCTATATCTATATTTAAATTTCCATCATGATATCGAATCAAATCATGTGAACCTATTAAAGTCCTAATATGATTATATTATAACTAATATAATAAATTTAGAGACAAATACGATTTTCCCAGAAAACAATTAAAGATGAAAAGAGAAAGACTTCAGAGAGAAATGAAGGGTGGGGGGGGGTGGGGGGGGGGGTTAAATTTTGCTAATAAGAGGGGCTATTAACTAACTGAGTGTTATGAGATACACTGGCAATGTCTCTGTATTGGTTTGCTTTGAGGAAACCCCTCTCACACACACACACACACAAACAAGGCTAATTTGCTTTTTGCCGCCCCCTCGCTTTATCAATTAGCTTGCAAAGGTCTGGTGGGGGTTGTCTTTGCTTTGAAGACACGTGACTTCGATGCTTGTATGTGCGTATTTAGGGAATCTCTGACTGTCTCTCTCTCTCTCTCTCTCTCTCTTTCAAAGTACAACTTGAAAAGGTAGCTATTTAAAAGGAGTCGGTTCAAATGGGGCCACTTTGCGTTCGGATAAATTTCATATAAAAAGATTAAATATGAAAAGCACATTGAAATTTTTTTTTTTTTCTTGTACTTCAAAAAGATTTACGGCGCTTCGTGTAAATATTGATTTTTACTTCTCTTATTTATGTTAATATATATAGAGAGAAGTATTGGATTCATGTCAAAAATTTGATGTCGAGATTTTGATGGATATACACGTTTTGAGGTCCCCTGAATCCCTGACTGTGAACAAAATATCTCAAGAACGAAAAGAGCTTGTAATTGTATATTTAAATAAGGCACCCCCCTGGGACGTGACACGAAGCTTTTGAACAAAATCAGCCAAAGAGTACTAGATTTTACAGATGCACTTTTTCAGTTTTTTTTTATTTTCTCAAAATTCGCTCCAACGATTTTTATTAAAATTCATAAATCAATTATTTTTTAGATGCTCTTTAAAATGTATATTCTCATTTTGTCCATTGAAATCTTCTGAAGATCACTTTTACTTTTGTATTTCATAGAAAGGTTAGAAGAAATGCTATGGTAACAAAATATAAATATTACATCTATCGAATGTATCGTACTGTCGGAAACTAAATATATTATTTTGAAAGTAGTGTAAGTCCATTAAAAAAAAAAAAATGAGATATCACATAATTTACGCTTAAATTAATGTAAATTTTCTATGTATATCTAGCTAGTGGTAAATTTCTTAAAAAATCTGGTGTGACTGGCGCACAGCACACAACTTTCTCTTACCTTCGGTAATCGAAAGTTGTGTACTGTGCTGTCACATCAGATTTTTTGTGTCGACATGTATTTAGTTTCCGACAGTACAGTAATACATTCGATTTTCAAGATGTAAAATTTATAAGTATAGGAAAATATTTATATTTTGTTACCATGGCAACCATTTCTCCTATCTTGGAGTATATATGGAGTACAAGAGTAAAGTGGTCTTCAGAAGATTTCAATCACAAAATGAGAATATACATTTTATAGAGAATCTAAAAAATAATTGATTTTTGAATTTTAAAAAAAATCGTTGGAGCAAATTTTGAGAAAATCGAAAAAAAACTGAAAAAGTGCATCAGTAAAGTACTAGTACTTTTTGGTCGATTTTGTTCAAAAGCTTCGTGTCACGTCCCATGGGGGTGCCTAACTTAAATATAAAATTTCAGCCTCATAGCTCAATTCCTTCATGCTTAAAATTGAACACACACACACAGACAATGTCGCGAAAACCACTTTTTTGGATTCAGGGGACCTCAAAACGTGAAGATCCATCAAAATCTCGACATCGAATTTTTGACATGAATCCAATACTTTCTCTCTATATATATATTACATATATACATAGGTAAGAGAAAGTAAAAATAAAATGTTTTGTTACAATTGAAAATTGGTCGGTAAATAGATTCTTTAATAAATAAATATGTTAACCTTACATTTTCTCCAAACAATAGAAAATGGACTTACACCACTTTCAAAATAAACGGTCCATATGTTGACGCAAAAATGTGGTGTGACAAGCCCAGAACACAACTTTCAACTAGACACAAAGTTGTCATTATTCTGCATGTGCATGGCTTTTTGCCAAACAATTATAAATTTTTCATCTCAAATTCTAATGTTTTGCCTGAAAGTAAGAGAGATAAAAAATCTGGGGTAATCAGCACAGAACACAACTTACCCAAGGTAAGAGACAATTGTGTGCTGTGCTAACAGCAGTAACAGCAAAATTTTATCTAAAAGAAAAATAAATTTTGAATCTCTTTAGCATAGGTATTAATATTATATACTTTTTATTTTTACTTTCTCTTACCTATGTATATATGTAATATATATATAGAGAGAAAGTATTGGATTCATGTCAAAAATTCGATGTCGAGATTTTGATGGATCTTCACGTTTTGAGGTCCCCTGAATCCAAAAAAAGTGGTTTTCGCGACATGGTCTGTCTGTCTGTGTGTGTGTGTGTCTGTGTGTGTGTCTGTGAACAAAATATCTCAAGAACGAAAAGAGCTAGGGAGGCTGAAATTTTATATTTAAGTTAAACACCCCCCGGGACCGGAAAAATAAGCTTTTAATCAAAATCGGCCAAAGAGTACTAGTACTTTACTGATGTACTTTTTCAGTTTTTTTCGATTTTCTCAAAATTTGCTCCAACGATTTTTTTTTAAATTCAAAAATCAATTATTTTTTAGATGCTCTTTAAAATGTATATTCTCATTTTGCGATTGAAATCTTCTGGAAGACCTCTTTACCTTGTATTTCATAGGGAAGATAGGAGAAATGGTTGCCATGGTAACAAAATATAAATATTTTCCCATACTTATAAATTTTACATCTGAATTCAAATGTTCCGTACTGTCGGGAACTAAATATATGTCGACACAAAAAATCTGGTGTGACAAGCACAGTACACAACTTTCGATTACTGAAGGTTAGAGAAAGTACAGTGCTGTGCGCCTGTCACACCAGATTTTTTATATTTTTAGGGTCTTAAATCAACGTGGTTTGAGTGAGATTTGTTCGATTTCGCAATTATACAAAGCGTGTAGTGGGGGATATTTACTTTTTGTTTCCTTTAATGAACTTATTTGAAAATATTAAATATTTTAATAGCGTCTTTAAACGGAATTCAGTGACAATCCGGCGTTTTTTTTTCTTTTTCTACCAGTTAAATAGTAATTTTATTTATTTGGTTTTTATCGCGGGGACTTTGTTTAAATTTTTCTAGGGGATTTTCTTCCGCCCATATGCAGACAGTGAAAGTAAATCTGGCCGCCGCCTCGTAAGAAAGAGCTGGGCCCCCCTCGGGGGGGCAATTCGACCACACGGGTGGCATAAGGAGGGGGGGATTATCACACCAAGCCGCCTCCTTTGATCTTCCGCCGACAATTCGTCATGCTCCATGTCGAAATGACGTCAGGACGTCTCAATAGAGAGGCCCAACAAATGAACACAAATTACTTCTTATTAAACGAACGCCTTTTCCCCGTGGGAATTTTATTTTTTTTTTTTTATTGAAAAAATAAAAACCAATCACATTTTTCACACTTTGGGGCAAAAATGTCAAGGAAATATTTCTCTACTAAGTTGCTGAATCGAATCTTTTTAAAGGCTTTTTTTTTCTGAAAATTGTATTCTTTAACTTTAAAAGACATGGAAAAATATAAACGTAGAGAGAAGGGTGGGAAATTGCGGACGCTTGGAGGGAAATTACGTGTAGGCCTGCTTCATAAGAACTAATCAGTTTGACTTTATCTATACTATGGGGGGGGGGGGGGGGGGGGGGGGGGGGGGGGGGGGGGGGGGGGGGGGGGGGGGGGGGGGGGGGGGGGGGGGGGGGGGGGGGGGGGGGGGGGGGGGGGGGGGGGGGGGGGGGGGGGGGGGGGGGGGGGGGGGGGGGGGGGGGGGGGGGGGGGGGGGGGAAAAAAAAACAACCAAAAAGGTACAAGAGTAAATTGGTCTTCAGGAAGGGGCAAAATGAGAATATACATTTTAAAGAGCATCAAAAAAATAATTGATTTTGAATTTTAAACAAAAGCGAATTTTGAGAAAATGACAAAAAAAAAACTGAAAAAGTACATCAGTAAAGTACTAGTACTCTTTAACCGATCTTGTTTAAAAGCTTATTTTCACGCTCTAGGAGGGTGTTTAACTTAAATATATAATTTTAACCTCCTAGCTCAATTCGTTCATTCTTTAAAACAGCGTTTTCCAAACTGTGGGGCGCGCCTCCCTAGGGAGGCACAGACTAGTCTAAGGGGAGGTGCGAATGTTAACCACAGCAAGCAATTTTCCAAATGATTGCTAGTTTTATTAATACGAATAAATAAAAAAAAAAAAAATTTTAATAAATTTAAAAAATTATTTCTTTTTTGATTGTAACGTTTGCGGCAAATGGTTTAGGTCATCTTCAGAGCCGGAGGTGAATTAATCCCTCAAAATGAAATTTTGAATGAAAATTAAATAAAATTTCATTTATTCTCACCTCCGGCTCTGAAGATGGCCTAAACCAGTGGCTGAAACGTTACAATAAAAGAAATAATTTTGGCTGCTTGTAATTTTTTTTTACCCACTTTAATATAAATTTATATTTTTTAACATTAAAAAATGTTTGTTTTTGTATTATTTTACAAAATGAGAAGGGGGGGGGGTTGGGGGGTGGGAGGCGTCATATGATTAAATATTTTTAAGGGAGGCGTTGTAACAAAAAGTTTGCAAACCACTGCTTTAAATTGGAGCCCAGATAGCACACACACATAGATAGACAATGTCGCAAAATCCTTTGCTTTGGATTCAGGGGACCCTCAAAACGTGTATATCCATCAAAATATCAATATCGAATTTTTGACATGAACCCAATACTTTCTCTATATATATATTACATATATACATAGGTAAGAGAAAGTAAAACATTACACTATACTTAAGCTAATAAAACTATTGATGTATTTTTACTTAATGACTAGTAAAGTCAACTATTAAATATATTATGTTATTGATTGAAGCTGGTGAGTGATGCCGATT
>JAKCPI010017290.1:0-17303 GCA_023213315.1 Euborellia annulipes
AAAGAGCTAGGAGGCTGAAATTTTATATTTAAGTTAAGCACCCCCGGGACCGGAAAAAATAAGCTTTTAATCCAAATCGGCCAAAAGTACTAGTACTTTACTGATGTAGTTTTCAGTTTTTTTCGATTTTCTCAAAAATTTGGTCCAACGACTTTTTTTTTTTAATTCAAAAATCAATTAATTTTTAGATGCTCTTTAAAATGTATATTCTCATTTTGCAATTGAAATCTTCTGAAGACCACTTTACTCTTGTATTTCATAGGGAAGATAGGAGAAATGGTTGCTGTAGTAGCTAAAATATAAATATTTTCCCATACTTATAAATTTTTACATCTGAATTCAAATGTTCCGTACTGTCCGAAATTCGTACATGTCGACACAAAAAATCTGCTGTGACAAGCACAGAATACAACTTTCGATTACCGAAGGTTAGAGAAACTTATTTGTGCTGTGCGCCAGTCACACCAATTTTTTGTACCTTTAGGTCTTAAATCAACGTGGGTTTGAGTGAGATTTGTTCGATTTCGCAATTATACAAAGCGTGTAGGTGGGGGATATTTACTTTTTTTGTTTCCTTTAATGAACTTATTTGAAAATATTAAATATTTTAATAGCGTCTTTAAACGGAATTCAGTGACACCGGCGTTTTTTTTTTCTTTTTCTAATTAAATAGTAATTTATTTATTTGGTTTTTATCGCGGGGACTTTGTTTAAATTTTTCAAAGTGGATTTTCTTCCGCCCATATGCAGACATGAAAGCAATCTGGCCGCCGCCTCGTAAGAAAAAGAGTTGGGCCCCCCCTCGGGGGGCAATTCGACCACACGGGTGGCATAAGGGAGGGGGGATTACTCACCAAGCCGCCTCCTTTGATCTTCCGCCGACAATTCGTCATGCTCCATGTCGAAATGACGTCAGGACGTCTCAATAGAGAGACCCAACAAATGAACACAAATTACTTCTTATTAGAACGAACGCCTTTTTTACAAGTGTGAATTTTATTTTATTTTTTTTTATTGAAAAAAATAAAAAACCTAATCACATTTTTCACTTTGGGGGAAAAATGTCAAGGAAATATTTCTACTAAGCTGCTGAATCGAATCTTTTTAAAGGCTTTTTTTGTCTGAAAATTGTATTCTTTATCTTTAAAAGACATGGAAAAATATAAACGTAGAGAGAAGGGTGGGAAATTGCGGACGCTTGAGGGAAATTACGTGTAGGCCTGCTTCATAAGAACTAATCAGTTTGACTTTATCTATACTATTATTATATATAAAATCTGGTGTGACTGGTCGTACAGCACACAGCTTTCTCTTACCTTCGGTAATCGAAAGTTGTGTTCTGTGCTTGTCACACCAGATTTTTGTGCCGACATATATTTAGTTTCCGACAGTACTGTACATTCCTATTTTTTCAAGATGTACAATTTATAAGTATTATGGGAAAATATTTATATTTTGTTACCACCTTCCTATGGAGTACAAGAGAAAAGTGGTCTTCAGAAGGCAAAATGAGAATATACATTTTAAAGAGCATCAAAAAAATAATTGATTTTTGAATTTTACACAAAAGCGAATTTTGAGAAAAAACGAAAAAAAACTGAAGAAGTATATCAGTAAAGTACTAGTACTCTTTAACCGATCTTGTTTAAAAGCTTATTTTCACGCTCTAGGAGGGTGTTTAACTTAAATATAAAATTTCAACCTCCTAGCTCAATTCGTTCATTCTTTAAAACAGCGTTTTCCAAACTGTGAGGCGCGCCTCCCTAGCGAGGCACTGAATCATCTAAGGGGAGGCGCGAATGTTAACCACAGCAAGCAATTTTCCCAATGATAGCTAGTTTTATTAATAGGAATAAATAAAAAAAAAATAAATATTTTTATATAAATTTAAAAATTATTTCTTTTATTGTAACGTTTCGGCCACTGGTTTAAGCCATCTTCAGAGCCGCAGGCGAGAATAAATGAAATTTTGAATGAAAATTAAATAAAATTTCATTTATTCTCACCTCCGGCTCTTAAGATGGCCTAAACCAGTGGCCGAAACGTTACAATAAAAGAAATAATTTTGGCTGCTTGGAATTTTTTTTTACTCCACTTTAATATAAATTTATATTTTTTAACATTAAAAAATGTTTGTTTTTGTATTATTTTACAAAATGAGAAGGGGGGGTGTTGGATGGGAGGCGTCATATGATTAAATATTTTTAAGGGAGGCGTTGTAACAAAAAGTTTGGAAACCACTGTTTTAAATTGAACCCAGACAGACACACACACACAAACAGACCATGTCGCGAAAATCCCGTTTTTGGATTCAGGGGACCTCAAAACGTGAAGATCCATCAAAATCTCGACATCGAATTTTTGACATGAATCCAATACTTTCTCTCTATATATTAATATAGAGGTAAGAGAAAGTAAAACATTACACTATACTTAAGCTAATAAAACTATTGATGTATTTTTACATAATAACTAGTAAAGTCAACTATTAAATAAATTATGTTATAGCCTCCGTTACTTATTATATGGACCCAGTTATGCAATGGTGTGTCAAAGACCAAAAAATTCAAAATTGAGTTAAGCACGGAATATTGTTTCAAATGCTTTAATTAATAGTATTTTTTTATGTTTTTTATAGAAGGTATTTTTTTTTTTTTTATAAAGAGGTTTTTTACATAATGTATGTTTTGTAATGTACGTATTTTTTAAAGATTGTATTTTTTATAAAATATTGTATACAGAAGACTGGTTGGATGGCGAAGGGCGCAAGCCAAAAAATAAAGAAAAAAAAAAAGTATTTTTTATTAAATATGTCCTAAAAAAAATTTATATTTAATGTTACTTCACAATTGACAACAAAAATTATATATAATTCAATGAATACAAAAAACTTTAATGTTAATTCTCTCAAAACTCGATGTTTGGTCTTTGACACACTATTGCATAACAGGGTCCATATAATATTTCAATAAATTTACATATGAAACTTAATTTAATTTTTAATTCAAGTAAAGGTGCCCCTAGTGTGTAATGTTATTCCCAAAGCACCGTTGGGGTGCTATGAACTTCAAAAAGGTTGGGAAACTCTGCTCTAGAGTGAATACAACGTGGTACAAATGACAGAAGAAGAAGAATTCGTGATTGTGGACTATTAATATCGAATACAATAAATAGTACAGTTACCATCAAACAATATATAAAGATATGATCTTTTTTAAAAGCCCCTTTAGTGGCAACAACACGTCCGACAGCCAAGCGTTTTGGTTGTCTAAACGCAAGGCTCTGTTCTCTCTTGCGGTAAATAAAAAAAGAAACCTTACTTATTTCTTTTTAATTTTTTGAATAGCAACATAGACTCCTTGAGAAAAATAGAAACAGCTAATAATTTCATAAAAAAAAAATGTTTTTTTTTTTTGGGTAGACTGCCTGCCGCTGGCGTAGGTCAAATGACTACGGGCTATAAGGGCAAGAAGAGGGTTTGACAGCCATATCAGGCCACCCACGAGACGAATACAACAGGAAATTCACTAACGGACAGGCCAACGACCCCACATAAACAATATTGCCCATATAAAGGCATTGAGTATCAAAGGAATATAACAAAGAAACTCTTAAGATCATAAAAGCCGACAGACCGCGAAGCACCGATGTCAAGATGAAGACTGTCAAGCGCCAAGTTGGATTGGAAACCCTTCGAATAAAAGAGAGAGAAGAGTGATTGTTCATTAAAAAAAGACGGGTGGGGGGGGGAGGAATTAACGATCTCAAAATTGATTGCACAAGAAGCCAAATTATTTTTATTTAAGTAAACTTAAAGAAATTCCTCCACCCAAATAGATATTTATTTTACTTCTAATTGCTTTCAAAAGATATTCTATCCAATGTTATTGTCAATATTAATAGTTCTATCAAATAATTATTCTATGGCCCTCGGGGCTTGGTAAGCCCTCGAGGCTTGGTGTAGGGGTTAGCGGCGTGCTAACCTCGTATACCCAGACAGTCCGATGATTTTATTTAAGCCATTTGAATACCAAATGTCTTAAATAAGAATGCCTGGACCCCCAAAAGATATATTTACAAATAACGGATATCGTTTAAAGTCTTAAATGGCCTAAGATGCCGAAAAGGCTGTGTGAATAAGAAAAAAGTGTGAGTGTTTTTTTTTATAAAAAAAAAAAAAAAATTATTCTATGGTTATCAAACCTAACGTTTTTGTTAATGCATTTTCATAAAAAGCGAGTAATTCGTAAAGCAAGTAGATGAATGAAAGATAGTCCCAAGCCACAAAAGAGAGGTTATATTCAAATATGTCGGGGGGCGGGGTTGAAACAATATATATTTTTTAAAAACAAGAAAAAATCTCTATTTTTAAATAAGCTTATATGTAATATACTGCATAGGCGTAGCCACGGGGGGGGTTTTGGGGGTTCAAACCCCCCATTGGACCCAAGCCATGACTAGATATTTAAGCTCTATAATGCAAAATACTTTTTCTCTCTATATATATTTCATATATAGTGCAAGGTACTTCGAATAGACAAGGTAGTTCCATAGTCCCATTTCCGAAGTTTTTGGTGTACCCGATTCTGATTGGATGGCGGCTCCCTCCCACCACTCGCCCATAGAAAAGCAATGCGTTTATTTGTGTGCGATTCATTTCTTGGCATTTATTTAATTTACTTTGCATATATAGAGTTTTGCACCCTTATTTGTGTTATCGACTAATTATTTGAACAATATAACGATGAGATTTTAGCGCAATTACTATGTAATAAGAAGTAAAAAAAAGGAAATAAGTAAGATGTGGCATAACCTCGAACTGTCATTTCATTCGTAAGTATTTTGACTTTGACTTTTTTTATTTAATTGGAGTTAATAGGCATTTATTAAATTAAACTTTTTATTAAATTAGGTCTCTTAAAAGGAAACAAACATAAGAAAATTAATTTTAAGTTGTAAAATGTCCGAAAAGTGGAATCTGACAAATCCCAATTCTCTACTAATACAATGCACAAGATATCTAATGAAATTTTCTCCAGGTATGTACAAAATAAAAATCTGATTAAAATAACAAACTAGAATATTTGATTTAATTTTTATTCACATTACAGGTGCTGTATGAGGGAAAATATATAAATTGAAACCTTTTTGTCAGTGCCATAAATGAAGAATGAAAATTTAAAATTAAGCCAAAAATGATAATTAATAACAAATTTATATGAATAAACTTAAGAATTATGTGTTTTTTTTAATATTTTATATAAAGGTAATGTTTTAAAAGATATCTGAACTAAAAGTAGAAATGTATTACAATGTAATTTTGTTTTGTGAATTATATTATAATCAATATAATATTACTTTAGGCCTAGTTAATTTGAAAACTATTGTTTATTTAATGAAGGGTTAAACCCAGAAACTTATGTTCTGCCTTTTAAAACATTGAGAAACCACATGCGGAATATTTTATTCATTTAAACAAAGAGACCGAAAAGGGGGTTTTCCGGAACTCGATCATAAACCCAAAGGTCAAAAGAATATTTTTCTTTTTTCTGAACAAAGGGCAGTAAAGTTTCCCTAATTAGATTGTAAAGAAGCCATCCTTTAAATAAGTTCTAAAATATTTGGAACTTTTACTTGTTCGTCTTTCTTGCTAGAAGAAACACATCTTAAGTTGCAGTAAATTGTATTTTATTACGGAGCATTATTAAATCCTGTTTTTTTTTTAAATCTTTTTCTTAATAGCTTGCCTTCCTATTTTATATATTAATTAATTTAATATTATGTTATTTAATTAATAGCTAATAGCTAATTAAAACACCCCCTCAATATATATATTATATGTTCCCTATTTTTCTATTTTTTCATTATACCCTCTAATCTATCTAATCTATACCCTCTAACAATAGTTTTTATATAGTAATGTAATATCAATAAAAAACATTGTAATAACAATAAATATAATATAACAATATGTTGTTTACTTTATTATATTTATTTAAATTATAAAATTCTCTTTTTTTTTAACTAACTAACTTTCCTTTTCTAAACATATATATATATATATATATATATATTTTTTACGTTTTTAGAAGAAACTAAATAGAAAAAAAATATAATCCTTTGATTATTTAATTAAGAATCGAAAATTAATTATCTTATATTATTCTCCCCATTACTATTTTTTTTAATAGCCTTATATAGATTAAAAGTTAAAATTAAAATAATTCTGATCGAGCGCTATTTTGTGTTTAAACGATTTTTTTTACATAAACCCCTGCATATTTATATATTTTATGCATTCATTTTATCTAATTTATCTTTAATTAACATCAAATAAGTGATATTTAAATGTAAATTGAAAAATATTTGATTTAATATGAAGAATTGTATATAGTTCCATTGGGCCGCAATAGCAAGGAGCCGCCAGGGGCTCAGAGCCGAAAACAAACGAATTCTCACGAACAGAATGGAACTACCTTGTCTATTCGAAGTACCTTGATATAGTGTAAGAGAAAGTAAAATATAATAATTTTCTCTAGCTTAAAAAAAAAAAAAAAAAAAAAAATTAAATAAAACGCAAAAAATTCGAGAAAATTCAGAATTTTCCCATTAAAAAGAATTGATTTTTGTCTTGCTTTATAAAAAATTAAAGCCGCTTAAAATTGATTAAATCTCCCAAATGAAAAATAATAAAAATTATTATATAAATAAATTTTTTATTTTTTTTCTTGAAGAGGTCTGAGATAGGAGTCTGGTCAAGAGAAACGCATAGAGAGACACCCCGGTATTTTAGGCCCATATACATAAAATTAAGAGATTTGCATCATTTATTGCCTGACACGAGTTGATTGAAAAATTGCGGCACCTAATTAAGAAAGGGCGGGCCCGAGCCACCTCGAGAGGGGTCCGGGGGGGGCGAAGCGAATGTGGGGTAAGTGGCTAGTCATATATTTCATTAGACGCCTTATACTGCCCCATTAGTCGGGGTGGGGGGGGAGAAATAATCCTAAACCCCCCCCCCATCAAAAATCTCTGGCTACGCCTATGATATACTGTATATTAAAATTTATATTAGCGTGCCAACCTTTGGATACCAAATGGCTTAAATAAAAATGCCTGGACCCATAATATGTATATAATTCTCTATGGCGGATATCGTAAAAGTCTTAAATGGCCCAAGTTGCAGAAAAGACTATATCTACGAGTATTTAAACTGTAGAGAATTAAACAATTAGTTAAATTAAATATATTTTGGCTCAATTTGAGTACATATTTGTAAGTAAATTTTGTAAGAAAATAAATGTTTGCCCCTTCCAAGAAAAAGTTGAAATGACGCTACTGGTTATTTGTAAATTAAAACCATTAATCAATTTTAATTCTTTTATTTATCTTTCCCTTCCAGGTCATTTAGATTGCAATGTTTGTTTCACTTTCAAAATTTTCTCATTTCATTTTCAAGACCTACAAATTTTTTACAATTTTCAACAATGTCATATCTTATAACAATCCTTTTACATGTAAATTTATATAATTGTAAAAATAGATGCAAATTCCATTCATAAGAAATATTAATTATTCTTATTGTTATATAAATATACAGATAATTAAAAATATAATATAAAAACATATATAAAGAGAAAATTTTGAAAAAAAAAAAAAAAAAAAAAAAAAAAATATATATATATAAAACAGTATAAATAAAACAAGTATTTTGCAATTCTGAGTGGGACTCGGAATTCACAGGACATGTTTGCCTCAGAGGCAAGGCAGAACTCAACTTTCGATTACCGAAGGTAAGAGAAAGTTGTGTGCTGTGCGACAGTCACACCATATTTGTAATATTGCAATATACAATAACATTAAAGAGACCCTTGATTTCTCAAATTGAATAAAATATTTAAAAATGTTAATTTAAATTTACAAGTGCAATCTATTCATTTAGCTTAATAAAGTCCTAACGAGACGGTCAAAGTGTTGTGGTAATAAATTTTAATTAATTAACATACCCAACCAACATGGATGATCAAATTATAAAATAAATACATTCATTTACTATGTAATTTATTTGTTTTGAATTAATTTTTCCTTTATAGAGGGTACGGGGAACAAAAGCATTCAAATTCATGGGACAATATTAAGTCCCACCCATACCTTTTCTTCTTGTGATTATTTCATTGTTTTTATAAAAGAAAATTAAAATCTTTATTGGAAATTTTCTAGGTTGGAACCATGGAGGTCGCCCCCGAGTTTGGCGTAGTAGGTAGCGTGCCTACCTCCTATTCCAAACGTCGCGGGTTCGGACCCAGGCAGTCCGATGATTTTATTTAAGCCATTTGGATACCAGATGGCTTAAATAGAAATGCCTGAACCTACAAATATATATATTAATTACAACGGTTATCGTCTAAAGTCTTAAATGGCCTAAGTTGCCGAAAAGACTGTATGAATGTGTGTGTGAGTGTGAGTGTGAATGAGAAAAAAGTGTGAATGTTTTTTAAAAAAAAAAAAAAAAAAAAAAAAAAAAAAAAACCATGGAGGTTTCCATTAAAAATATATATAATATTTTTGTAAAAAACAATGAAATAATCAAAATACAAGTAGAAAACACATGGGTGGGACTTAAGGGGGTTCAGGAGCAACTTCTAAACGTACTTTAAAAAAAACTAGACTATTTAAAGGAATTTTTCACTGCGTTTTTTTTTAAATGAATTAAATTCATAAGAGGTTATTGGGACATCGAGCTATAATTTTTTTTTATGACATAAAAAATTAAGGAAATTATTTTTTTTGTTATCAAGCAAATACAAAAAATCTGGTGTGACTGGCGCACAGCACACAACTTTCTCTTACCCTTCGGTAAGAGAAAGTTGTGCACTGTGCTGGTCACACCAGATTTTTTGTGTCGAGATATATTTAGTTTCCCATAGCACCTTAGTTTCAAACTTGCATTTTAAATGTTGATTGCTTGAAATAAACTATGGTTATTTTTCAAAATTTTAATCTTATATTTGGACATTTTATACACAATATAGATTCGTAAATAAATACAAAATTTCATAAGAATTGGAAAAAAAAATTTTAAATGCGTAAAAAGTTCCAAAGGGGACCCCCTTTTGAATCGAAATTAACATACAAATCCCTATAGGAAATTAACATTGGTCAAATGCGAAGATAAGGTAGAAAAATTTAAAACGCGTAGAAAGAGAGAAGATAGTTTTTGTGAGAGAGAGAGATATGTTTTCTCCGAAAAAAAAAAATGGGCGTTTAAATAATAATTGATTTTTAATCTAATAAAAAGAAAAAGATTTAAATTCGGTTACCATGGCAACCATTTATTTCTCCTATCTTTCCTATGAAGCACAAGAGTAAAGTGTGCTTCAAACAATTTTGAGGGCAAAACGAGAATATACATTTGAAAGAGCATCTAAAAAATAATTGATTTTTGAATTTTAATCAAAATCGTTAGAGCGAATTTTGAGAAAATCGAAAAAAAACTGAAAAAGTACATCAGTAAAGTACTAGTACTTTTTGGCCGATTTTGATTAAAAGCTTATTTTGTCGGTCCCGGGGGTGTTTAACTTAAATATAAAATTTCAGCCTCCTAGCTCAATTCCTTCATGCTTAAAATTGAACACACACACACACACACACACACAGACAGACAGACAGACAGACAGACAGACAGACAGACAGACAGACCATGTCGCGAAAACCACTTTTTTGGATTCAGGGGACCTCAAAACGTGAAGATCCATCAAAATCTCGACATCGAATTTTTGACATGAAACCAATACTTTCTCTCTCTATATATTTCATATATAGGGTACGAGAAAGTAAAAAACAATCTGTCCCAATAATCTTTAATTTTTTTTAAATTTAAAAATGAATTTATTGTTATTATTAATCACATATTAATTAAGAAATTTTAAAATAAGCTTAGATTATTTATTTAAAAACCAACTGTCAAATTAGTTCAGCATTCTTGCAATAGATGGCAGGCTAGTCTAAGCTCTGATCCCTAATAGCCTATATTTATATATTTTTATGCTTTTATAAAAGATACATATTATATAATAACATTTATAAAGTATTTATTGTTAAAAGATCAATGAAAATCAACCAAATGCATTAAATATTATTAGCTACCATTCTGACATCTCTTGGCAAATTTTTGAATTACTTGATTTTTTGGGCATACTTTTTATGAAATGTTGCAAGATAATTTCATAAATATGTTTACAAATAAACCCCTAAATGACCTCACCAACCGAGAGAGGGATAATTTAAAGAAAAAGGTAACTAAGTTCCAAAGCTTTTCCTCCGCTTTTAGTTGAAAAGTTTTGCAACTTCATTGCCATTATTTATTTATTTTTTTTTTAGTTCGTTAATCAATTCTTAACTTAAGGCAACTACACACGTAACTGCAAACTCGACAAGCATTCAAGTGCAATAATGCAAGTGAGTATTTCTTGTTATCTTCAAATAAATAACCTTCCGAGTTTGACATTTTTAGGTTAATTTTCGGCATAAGTTATTTCTTGCACAAGCATGCTTGTGCCGAAGGGAATTTGTGCATGCTGGAACAAAAAGATTGCACACGCATGCTTGTCAAGTTTGCAGTTACGCCTTTACTAATAAAGACGACACGCAAAAAG
Source organism: Euborellia annulipes (assembly GCA_023213315.1). Taxonomy (NCBI): domain Eukaryota; kingdom Metazoa; phylum Arthropoda; class Insecta; order Dermaptera; family Anisolabididae; genus Euborellia; species Euborellia annulipes. The sequence continues at coordinate 10,656 of JAKCPI010017290.1, forward strand.
TTATAGAGATGTTATTAGCAAGAAATATATTTATTTTGGTTTCTAATTATTTTTTCCAAGATATTTATTTATTTTTTTATTTAATAAGGACATTTATAAAATATGATAAAAGATCTGCAACAAAAAAAAAAAATAATAACAATTCCACTTGGGAATAGGGGAGGAATATTTATTTTTCTCTCTCTATCTCAATAGAAAGTGGGAAAGAGAGAAAAGAATTATATATATTTTTTCTTCATTTGTTCATTTTAGATTTATTTTTTTTTCTTTTATCTTGTCTACGAGGAGAAAGAATAATTGGGCGATTTCAAGAGAGATCTAGAGATAGAAGAATTTTTTCAATCAAAGAAAGAAAACAAATGAATGAAACGTAAATCACAATTGCTGCTCGGTGAAAAGACGATTTCAAAATAGAAACGATTTATAAATTAATAAATATTTCCAGCCTCATTTGTTTATAGGGATGGGAGAAGAAATGTCGAGGGGGGTGGAAAAAAAAGTAAGTTTATTTCGTAAATAAGTTTATTGAATTTCATTTTTCATTTTTTTTTAATGTGAATTTTTTTGAAGGAGGAATTTATGAAAATCTATTCGCCTCTCATGGCCAACTTCAAAATGAAGTTTGGCACCGTTATTAAAGGATATTTGAAATTTTCTAATTGAGAATCAACCATTAAATTAGGCTCTAAAAATCATAAAAAAATTACACCGGGCGACAGGGTTTCCTTCACAAGGAATCTGATTAGTGAATCTAGTACATTTATTTATATTGAATTCAGATATGTAGTAAAAGGCACAGGCACAGTTTAAGAGATGTAGAAAAAAATTGTTATTATATATTACGTATCTTTTATAAAAGCCTAAAAATATATAAATATAAGCTGATACTATATCGGCTGTTATAATAGCCTGCCATCTGTTGCAAGAATGCTGAACTAATTTGACAGTTGGTTTTTAAATAAATCATCTAAGATTATTTTAAAAATTTCTGAATTAATATGTGATTAATAATAACAATAAATTCATTTTTAAATTAAAAAAAATTAAAGATTATTGGGACAGATTGTTTTTTTGTATTTGCTTGATAACAAAAAAATTAATTACGATAATTTTTTAACAAGTCATTAAAAAAATCATAGCTCGATGTCCCAATAATCTCTTATGAATTTAATTCATTAAAAAAAAAAAAAACCTGCAATGAAAAATTCCTTATAATAGTTTAGTTTTTTTTTTAAAGTACGTTTAGACGTCGCTCCTCAACCCCCTTAAATCAAGCCTTTTACTTCGTTTTCATTAAGTTAAATAGAGAAAGAAAAAAAAAATAATAGAAAATGAATCTCGATTGATGAAGCGAAACATCGAAACGGCCAAATGAACGAACAAGAGAAGTCTGTTAGAGTAAAGGGCATTTTCGATTTCAATCCGTTCCAGTTCAGAGCATTGCAAGATTTAATAACGAGATACCAAGTCAATTGATTGGACCTAATTTAATAAAAAATAATATTTCAAGATTGTCCGCTCGCTTCTGGTTATAAACAACCTCCTCGCTATGTTCAATTTTATTTTATTTTTTTCCTATTTGATCATAATTTGTTGAGAGTTGGCATTAATGGATGTTTTAAGACAGCAGGCCGATTTCTATATTATAATTAAACTTTTCTCTGGGTTGGCCCCACTGATAGCTACTAATTCAAATGAATGAAGAAGAAAATGTTTGTAAATATTTGATCATTAAAACTTACAGAAAGTACAGGAAGTTTCATCTTCTGAGGCCTCGACGTGAAGATGAATTCCCTAAAACAGAAAAAAATTAAAAAATTAATTATCATCTAAGTCGCCCCCGGGTCTGGCGTAGTAGTTAGCGTGCCTACCTCCTATACCAAACGTCGCGGGTTCGGACCCAGGCAGTCCGATGATTTTATTTAAGCCATTTGGATACCAGATGGCTTAAATAGAAATGCCTGACCCCACAATAGATATATTCTCTACAACGGTTATCGTCTAAAGTCTTAAATGGCCTAAGTTGCCGAAAAGTCTGTGTGAATGTGTGTGTGAGTGTGAGTGTGAATGAGAAAAAAGTGTGAATGTTTTTTTAAAAATTAAAAAAAAATTAATTAATCATCAAAGTCCATGAAATATTATATAACAATTAAATGAGAAATAATAAAAATTCTTAAAATTCGATGTCAAGATTTTGATGGATCTTCACGGTTTGAGGTCCCCTGAATCCAAAAAAGTGGTTTTCGCGACATGGTCTGTCTGTGTGTGTCTGTCTGTCTGTGAACAAAATACCTCAAGAACGGAAAGAGCTAGGAGGTTGAAATTTTATATTTAAATTAGGCACCCCCCTGGGACGTGACACAAAGCTTTTGAACAAAATCGACCAAAGTAGTACTAGTACTTTACTGATGCACTTTTTCAGTTTTTTTCGATTTTCTCAAAATTCGCTCCAACGATTTTTTTTTTAAATTCAAAAACCAATTATTTTTTAGATTCTCTATAAAATGTATATTCTCATTTTGCCATTGAAATCTTCTGAAGACCACTTTACTCTTGTACTCCATAGAAAAGATAGGAGAAATGGTTACCATGGTAACAAAATATAAATATTTTCACATATAAATTTTACATCTTGAAAATCGAATGTACCCTACTGTCGGAAACTAAATATATGTCGTCACAAAAAATCTGGTGTGACAAGCACAGAATACAACCTTCGATTACCGAAGGTAAGAGAAAGTTGTGTGCTGTGCGACAGTCACACCAGATTTTTTTCACTTTGACCCTCATAGGAATATAACTTTCATCTCTCTTTTTAAAACCTAAACATAACAGACCAATCAACACCCGTTCTAAGATAGGTTAGTGAACATATGTGGCATTCTTAATTCCTCAATTTTAATGCTTTATTTTGATACTCAACTTTCATATTTTATTTTAATCTTCGGTGGAGTATCTTCTAAGCACTAGTTAGAGAGTTTTTAAAAATTCGAAAAATCGACTTTCAGAAATGATTAATCTTGCGAGAATCGAAAAATATCAAGTCGATTCCAAAATTGAAAATCGTCTTTTTGAAGGCCTTTTCCATCCCTAATCTTTTTTCTTTGCCTTATTCCCGCAGTGCGGGGTCGGCAGCGGAATAGGTTTTTTGCGACCGGAAGGAAAAGAACAGGCCAGCCCGTCGCACGGTCTGGCGCCTGTTGAAAATATAGAAGAAAGGGACAGAGAACAGAAGGACTGCTTGTCCCAGCTCGGGCAGCTCGTGATCACCATCCACGTACCCACAACATGTGGGCCCCTGAACAAAATATTTATTTAATTATAAGGCATCAGACCTTTTCGTTTCATGAAAATTATTTTTTTTAATTGAAATTTTAACCAAGAAAATTATTTTTTTATTAAAATTTTAAGGTTTAAACGGAAAGGGCCCGGATTTATAGCTCCTCCCCTGCCCCCTTGTTGCGGGACTGACTATACTTATAATTACGATATATATTGGCGTAAAGGCATATTTATTTATATTTGGTAGCAAAATGGTTTAAATAAATTCCTGGTTCCATTCCCCTAGACTTTGTTTTAGATTATCAATATTGACATTTGTCAACATCTCGGCCAAGGGGAGGGGAGGGTGGTTTGTTGTGTGATTTATACTATTCCGAGTATTTTAATGTGATCTTTGTTGTAGGTACAAAAATTTAATCAAACAATAAATGCATTTTCTATTTACAAAAAGTTGGTGGTGGGGGTGGGGGGGGGGATTAATATGCCGATTTTTTTTTTTAATCTAGATAAAAGAGTAATAGAAGTGGATTAATTTTATTTATTTAATATCATCAGTCATTTAATATTAAATATTATATAAAGCCAACAAAATGATAAATAATTTCGAAAATGCATTCGTTAAATATTAGCATTGCAATATCCTTTTGCATATTTTGTATTCCATTCATTCATTAGCAAATGAGTTTACTTTATCCCCCATTCCTCATCTTTACATATATTATTAATTGCGAATGCCATTCACAAAGGATTTAGTGGAAAAATGCGGTTTTATTTTTTGGTGCAACATAAAATTAATTAATTTAATGCCATCATATCAAGTAAATTGTAATGTTGTTAAAGAGTGGAACTTTAATTAATAAAAAAGCACTTAAATAAGCGCATTATGGCTAATTAATAAAATGCCTCTCCAGGATCAATTTCCAAATGGATTTAAGATTTTTTTTTTTTTAATATTATAATAGTATCAGATATTATAAATTTGTATAATTTGTTAGATTAAAATTTAATTTGCAATCCCTTAGATTACTAATTTTAGGTTTTATTCAAATGAAAATATCAATTTTATAAATGAGAAATTAAAAACATCCCCTGAATGCCAAAAATCATGCATTAAATTAACCAAAATTGGACGAATAATTTAATTCTTAATGAGCCGCAGTGGCACCTTCAACCACTAGATGTTCAGTAGGTGAAATTAAAAATTTTTTATTTAATTTTACACTTACAACTACATATTAACCTACAGATAATAATATAACAACAGGTGTCACATCAAAAATAGAAATAAATAATTTTTAATATTTTATTAAAAGTTTTGGCTGACTGTTATTTGCAAATTTATACAGTTTTGATCCTGGATCATCGTCAGAGCCTAAAAATACATGAATATATTACATCCTCTCTTTTTTATCTTATATTCTACAATCCTTCTCTGATCATATAGATATTTTAACTATTATACAGCCCCCCGAGTTTGGCGTAGTAAGTAGCGTGCCTACCTCCTATACCAAACGTCGCGGGTTCGGACCCAGGCAGTCCAATGATTTTATTTTGGCCATTTGGATACCAGATGGCTTAAATAGAAATGCCTGAACCCCCAATATATATATTAATTACAACGGTTATCGTCTAAAGCCTTAAATAGCCTGAGTTGCCGAAAAGACAGTGTGAATGTGTGTGTGAGTGTGAATGTGAATGAGAAAAAAGTGTGAATGTTTTTTTAATTTAAAAAAAAATATATAAAAAAAAAAAACTACTATACATATATATATATATATGTAATATACAAACATAAGTATAGCCCTATTGTCTTTTTACAATAATTATTTTAAATAATAGATTTTATTTTTTCCTTAAACTTTTTACAGAATCCATTCTTTGTCAATGATAAAAATCATATAATTACAAGATGTTGGCTTATGATAAATTTGTTAAATATAATTTTTCTTTAAGAATATATTAATCATCTACTGAACATCTAGTATTTGACGGTGTCACTGCGGCTCATTAAGAATTAAATATTGAAGTTCTCCGTCTCAGAATCCCGAAAAATATTAAAGGACGAATAATGTTTATAGAGGAATCTAGTAAAGACGCAGGGCCGCCGAGAGTCATGAAAGGGCTCTTTACTTTCTCCTATCTATATATGTAATATATAGAAAGTATTGCCTTCATGAAAAAATTCCATGTCGAGATTTTGATGGATTTACACGATTTGAGACCCCCTGAATCCAAAAAAAGTGGATCCCGCAAAATGGTCTGTCTCTTTTTGTTCAAAAACATGAAGGAATTGAGATACGAGGTTTTAATTTTATTTGAGAAAGAAAAAACCGTTAGTTTTTCAGCAATTTACAAGGCAATATTTCCAAATATTTCGGAGACCCTTAAAAGTCTTATATGGCCCAAGTTGCCGAAAAGACTCTATGTATGAGAGTGTGAATGAGTGGGAAAAAAGTGTGAGTGTTTAAAAAAAAATGTACCGTATTGTTGTTGGAAACTAAATATATGTTGACCCAAAAAACTGGTGTGACAAGCATAGAACACGACTTTCATTTACCAAAGGTAAGAGAAAGTCGGGTGCTGTGCGACCAGCCACACCAGATTAAAATAATTTTAAATAAATACTTAACGGCTTTGATGGGAAATGAAAATAAAGGATTTTCCGGAGCCCATATAATCCATCCATGCAAATTCTATACTATTATTAAAGGATTACGGCCCCCCCCCCTTCCTCTAAGAGTATTATTGTGCAGGTAATACAATAAATAGGAGGCGTGGCCAGAGCGGCTGTTACTCTCTATTCTATGACGTCACATGAATCATGCCCAGAACAACAAATCGGATGATAAACGATAAGCGGTCCGGGAATTTCTATTCAATAGTGCGAAATGCATGAGGCTCTAAGGGATCAGGGGCCATCACCTGCTATTTGATTTAAACTCAATCTACAGTGTAAGCCTAATATTAAATACATCTACATATAGGTCTATAGGGATATTTTAAATTTTAAAGATATTTTAGTGCGACTGGTCGCGCAGCACACAGCTTTCTCTTACCTTTGGTAAATGAAAGTTGTGTTCGGTGCTTGTCACATCAGATTTTACGTGTTGATATATATTTAGCTTCCCCCGATATTTTTGAATTCAAGATATAATTTAAAATTTATAAACATGGGAAAATATTTTTGTTACCATTTCTCCTATCTTTCCTATGAAGTACAAAAGCAAAGTGTACTTCAAACAAGTTTCAGGGCAAAATGAGAATATACATTTTAAAGAAAATCTAAAAATGATTTATGAATTTTAATCAAAATCGTTGGAGATAATTTTGAGAAATTCGAAAAAAAGGTGAAAAAGTACAAAAGCA